>ML813735.1:318676-340142 GCA_009831015.1 Picea engelmannii
ATATATATATATATATATATATATATATATATATATATATATATGTGTGTGTGTGTGTGTGTGTGTGTGTGTGTGTGTGAAATTTGAGTGAGTGATTTACCGCATATGTAATTTTGAAAATGACCAGGCATGGAAAAATATGCATAATTTATACATACAAAATATGTAATTTACAATGTAGATATTTATTTTTTATACGTAGGAATTATGTATATGGGGATGAGATTTTAAAGAGCGTGGACAGAGCCCTCATAGCATACTTTGCCAGATTTTGGGTGGCGGGTTATCGGGATGTGGGGCTGAAAATTGGGCTTTTGTTGTTCTGTGTGCTACAAAAAAGCATCGATAGTTCCTCAATATACAAAATGACAATCAAACTTGGGCACTATTTGAATTTTAAGGGCCTCGTGTCAAAAAAAATTAGCATTCCCGTAGTTTTTTTTTACGTACGGTCACAGACAAAAAAACACAAAAAAATAGTAGTAACACCTGTTACATAGTTTCGTGGAGAAAAACACAAAAAAACCAGCATTGCCAAATTAACTCTCCTTAAAACAAGGGCTCCTGGAGAGAAGAAATTGAAATTTATGAAACTAAAGGTCCCTGGACAACATAAATTATACATACCAAAGATGTAATTTTAAAAATAAACTATTTACTTTTATACATACGAAATAAGTACTTTTATAAACTATGGGGAGGAGATTTGATAGAGCATGGATGGAGCCCTGAATCCATAGTTAGTCAGTTGTTGCATCGCGGGTTCTGGGGCTGGCGGGCTGAAAGATGGGCCTCTGTTGTTCCGTCGCCTACAGAGAACACCCAGAGTTCGGTGATATACAAGTTGACAAGCGAACTTCGAACTATTTGAATTGTAACGGCCTCTGTCGGAAACAGTATCAAGGACAGGTGTCAAAGATAAAGTTGTGAACAAAATTTTATGACATTTATATATATGTGTGTGCGTGTCTATGTGTGTGTTTGTGTGTGTGTGTGTGTGAAATTTGAGTGTGATTTACCGCATATGTAATTTTGAAAATGACCAGAGAAGGAAAAATATGCATCAGAAAGGAAGAGAATTGAAATAAAATAAACAAAATGTCTTCACATTCAGCATAGATAAATATAAAAATGTAGCAACACATAAATATATGAGGAGACAAAAGAATAATATTATTTCGAATATATGAAAAAAAGAATACTTTGTTACATATTCCTGGAAATTTAAATGCGTTTGTCATATAGACTGGGATTGGGGCTCCCACGAAGCATAAAAGAAATATGTACAAGAAATAGGACTAGAAAGAAGAAGTGGGACACGATAGAGTGTAATACCTGAAAAGTAGAAATGGTAGGACATCAGACATTGGTTATAGATTTATATCCAAAAAATGTAGAATAACTGGATTGATAAAGAAAGGACTATGACTATACGCTTACACACATGTTACATATAGGTAATTTTCCTATTTGCTTACTGATGCGTATTCCTGTTGATTTTCATGGCCGACCCGCTTCAGTAACTGGAGTGATAAACAAAGGATGTATAGGAATGTTCCAAGAAGGAATTTTCCTATTTGTTTGCTGATGTATTTTCTTGTTGGATTTCCTCGGCGACCCACTTCAAGTTCTCTTCAACATAGCTTCTCAAGGGGGCGTTGTTGATGTAATTCCAGATTTAAGTGCTAAAACGTTCATTTTCTAATTTGGTTACATCAATAGAAAAATTACACAGAAACTGATGAATGATTCCATTCTGCACCGAATAGCAGACTAGCTAGTTCTCCAGGTCTTCCTCATGATATTCAAGAATCCTGTAAAAATTTTCTAGAGACAAGGCCTTAAAATTATCAAGTTGTTTATCGAAAACTTTCTTGGTCAATGCCAATGTGTTGACGATTAAGCTGGGATCTTGGAAGTCATTTGTCCTGCCTACTAAGTCTATTTTGGCCAGTTTTGTGACTGATGTTTCTTTCTTTCATATTGTTTGCTCACATGACTGGACAATGAGATACAGGTTGTCCACCTTTTCTTTCCAGCATGCTTCTAATTGAATGAGTCATTTTGTGGACGGAAGACTATGTTGTCTTCTTGTCATTTCTGGCATGTTGATGACATGAAAGGCAAAATGGATTACCGTGTGCAAATAGAAAGTTTCTTCATTTTTTAAATCCGTCTACAGAAGTTGGAGCAAGTTATGTGTGCTACTTCCCACCAAATCCAAATTTTGTGATGTTTCCCAGGCCTTAATAATCAATTCCATTATTCTATTGATATTTTTCTCCACATATCCTCTACAGGATGCCAGGAAGCTGGAGGATCCTTTTAGATTTGTTGTAGGGGTGCAAGGAGTCGAAGGTATGGCTATTTCCAAAGGACTTCCAAACAACGACATAGGAAACAAAGCTTCCTCTAATTCCTTAATCCGGTCCTTTACTTTGTAATTATCGACCTTAATGACTCCAACGGAGTCATGAAGAGCATCTTCGGTTGGCATGTGAAGTTGAGAGACTTTCGACGCCTGCATATTGGCAAGGTCAAGTTCTGAACGTTGTTTTCTTTTCTTATTTTGACATCCTTGTTTTCAATAATTAATTTTTTTGATTCCCTTTCAAAAACAACACTCTAGAATACAAAGGATTCATCTTCATAAAAAATTTTAGTATCAACTATGTCCATTGGGTAGCCATGTTGAATTGGGTCTCTGGGGTGATCAAGGTTGCATAATATGCTATCCAAATCAATGTCAAGATCCATGTTTTCACCCTAAATTTCGGGCTGGTCCGCCTCCCCTACAATTGTTTTTCCCTTTTCCTGCACTAGAAGCTTGCTAGAACTGTCAAATTTATGATGGACTATTAATTTTTGGACCTCGGGCACAAAGATGTTCAGTGCATCTGCACAGAACTGTTGTGGAACTACAGCCAATAGTTTACTTTGTACTTCATGTCCTTGGCCAACAACTTTCTTTCTTGTAACTAGCCTTTTCTAATTCGCACCCACATGCATAAGAGAACTTGCTCTATTACTATGCGCATTGTTTTCAAAAAGAAATTTGTTATGTGACAGGAGAATCAACCGCTTGAATGTAGAAGCTCCCATCAGACTATTTTATGATAACTGAATTGTTCTGTGATATCAGTGCCACCTGCATCTCCATAGAAGAGTGTTGGAAAGTTCATTTCCTCAGCGAATTTGTCCTTGAATATTCCAAGTGGATGCTGCCCCTCAGCAGGTGCAATTTCAACAATCTTGTCTTGCAAATCACGATTACACTATGAATTAGTGAATCCATGCAGCAATGTATCAAGAGGTGTTTCATTCTCTGATTCATCACTTGTATCAAATTCACTAGGATTTTCGAAAGTGTCTGCAAAGTTGCCATCCTCTTTTGCAAGAAAACTATTCCAGTTGTCATTTATACAAATGTTATGTGCTTTGTACAGGGCCCTTGAACATAATTCATTTAATTCTTTCATAATAGCATGCACACGCACTTTGCCTGTCTGATAGGCATTTTTGCATCGCAAGCGTCTTTTCAGAGCCACGACAATTGTCAAAGTATTGTTAATGAATTGTGGCAAGGCTCTTTGCACAACATCTACTTGAATAGGCACATTAATAATTGATCATGTTAAGCCCATCTGGGGTCATTTATAGCCCCAAGGCCTGATTTGAGAAAATGCAATTCGGAGAGAGACAAGTCTCTTCTCAAGTTCCGTAAGTGCACTTACATATGGTAGTGGTGCATTACATCTTATTTGGTTAGGGGTTGCAAACTGTGGCAATTTTCCACTTTCAAGCAACCATTTGCATGGAAGACAAATTTTTCCACTAGAAAATGCTTTATCGTATGCTGTCAACTGGAGGTATTCTACTTGCAAAGTAGTCGGGAAAGACTTGTTGTTTTTTGATAAATTCAGTTGCTCACAAATTTCACATGCAATGGAAGGAGTATCTTTAATTTGTTTCATGTACGTTTGTCTTGCATTTTGCTTTCGCAGGGAAGTATGGGTAGAAACTGTTTCCTGGTTTTCATTGCGAGTAGTCCATGGTGTTTCTTCTAGTGCACGAAACGTGACTTTTGCATGACCATTATAGGATATGTGACCGCACATGTTTATGTTTGTGCATGGACAAGTTTCTTTAGATTGTGATATGTGGCTTTCTCTCTAATAGGAAGCGTGGCAATGTATTTCTTTCTCTCACGCATGACATTTTTCAAGTTGTGGTAACTTACTCTACGTTTCTTGCCCAAGGGCACAATGAGATGATGGCAATTGGGATGAATTTCACTCTGACCCAGGTGATGATAACCTAGTCTATGTTTTTGGTTCAAGGCTTGTGTGGCCTCATCACAACTGGGACGAATTTGATGCATAGTTTTTTTCAAGTTGTGATAACGTACTCTAGGTTTTTTGTTTAAGTCCTGTATGTTCTCATCACAACTGTGATGAATTTCACGCACCGTTTTTTTGTTCAAGCCCTCTATGACCATATCGCACCTGGCAAGAGTTTCATTCTCACTAAAAGGCATGCCACGTGTATGCAGATTCGATGCAGTTTGGGTGGCATGGACATCAAACCCTGAACCACCAATATGTCGAAGCAAAGGTTCATAATGGATATGTGTTGTAATTGTTTTCAGCGAGAGGATGTCAAATGTTCAGTCGTAATTTGAATCAGTAAAGAAGGAATCGACAGTGCCATCTGGCAATGCCAACTAGACCTGGATATTTACTCTGAATATCATAGACAACCATTGTAAACAGAATCTGCAACCCTCCACATTCCCTTTTTCATATGGAAGCGCCATGTTTACAAGGTATTCCTGCCAAGTTCCAACTACGGGCATATTTTCCAAGAGATATCGCAAAGGGTGCTGATGAAAGCACCTAAAATCATGTTGGATGCTGCCTACAATTGCATTGCAAAAGGACTACATGGTGTAAAGCCGTAGTGACTGCACATCAAACTCTGCTACTACCAAACAACAAATTTCATTAAACAGACTATCTCCACAGTTAGACACAACATTTGTTGCCAGTTGTAAACCATGGCAATCTATGCGATGCATAATCCGTTCCCATTGCGATTCAAGGTCTTTGAAAAAGAGGGACAAGTAAATATGAGGTACTTCAACATTGCATATGGACATTTTTATGTACAAGAGTGGTTCATAATGACCACTGAGAGCATTGGCATCATGGAGCAAGATGCAATATGGATTGTCAGAGGCAACTTTGTTGAATAGTAGATATCTTCTTTTTCTTGTCAATGACCACATTCCAACCGATATATTGAGCCAGTTAGATGGCCACCGTATACAAAATGTGTCTCCCCAAAGTCCCCTCTCATGTGCAGGCAGAGTTGGATATGTAGACAACAACATATTTGAAAAATACATAGCGACATCATGTATTCCGTGCAACTACTGAAGAAAATCAGATTCCACTTCGTATTCATAGGAGTTCAATGCCTTCGCGTCGCCATTTTTTAAACAGACCAAGAAATAATCTATCAATCCATTGCGCAGCTCGGTCAACGAATACCGAAAATGCAGCAGAACCTAGAATGTATCGAAAAGGCAATCCCCTGCAGTATACGAGAATGCATCCAATCTAAAAAGGCCATTGCTATGCAAAGCCGCGTCAATGCTTCCATGCATAATGGAGTGTGTATCTATTTCATATGACTCAAAATCTATTACTTCTTCCATCTTCTCAACTCTGATTTTGAAGCTATTTGTTAGATACTTTCACTTTCTCTGAAAATAAAGAAAAGGGGGAAAAAAAATAATAGCACCCGAAAAAAAAAGGAAAGCAAAATAGGAAAACTGCAAGCGTGAAATTGGGTACCAAACTGTTAGCGACATTTCTTGTAAGATGGGTTAGAATGAAAAGGAGTGGGTTAAAAACCCACTTACCCTAAGTACCGGACTCAAAATGCGCCTGTGGTAAGAGACAAGCAAATCTGGACGGCAGGCATCCGCACGCCCAGATCAACGGTGCACATGGGATTCTGGAGCCCCCCCGCCTTTCTACCTTTAAGCGGAGGGGGGGGTCCGGAATCGTGGACGCATTTCTTCAACGGTCACGATCAGAGCGCCTAGATCAACGACGCACAAGGTGATTCCGGACCCCCCCCGCCTTTCTACCTTTAAGCGGAAGGGGGGGTCCTGAATCGAAGATGCATCTCTCCAACGGCTGCGATTAGAGCGCCCGGATCAACGATGCAAAGGCAATCCGGACATCCTCTGTCTTTCTGCGTTTAATCAATGTGGGGCCCCCTCCCTGTCATTTCATCTTGTCATCTGTTCTCCACCTGACCCTGCAATGAGGCTCGCTCCCTTTAGCCCCTTCCTCATCCTCCGACATTTGTCCATATCCCCTCTCCTGGTCCGTGTGGTCCCTTTCCCATCTCATCATCCACTCACCGCCCACCATGTGTCCCGCTCACTTCCACGTCATCCTCCCACTAAAAACGTGCCCATTATATCTCGTCTCCTACCCCCTCCGCTTATTTCCCTCTGTCAGGTGTCTTCCCATGTCGCCTCCCTCACACCTCGTCACTCCTTATCACACCCTCATAGTTTTGGTGCCACCACTCCCATTATGCGCCCCATCCTTCGCGCTGGCCTCCATGCCTATTCATCAGGCCATTCAGCTAATCCAGGTGGTAGCGCGAAGGGTCTTCCATGTCGCAGAGGTGCCGAGTTGGCCGGGCCATCCTCAATCCCAATAAAGAAGTTATTGAAGTAGTTGGTGGTGGTTAGACATCGCCTCCGCCATAATGGGAAAGTCCGGCGACGAATTAAAGGCACGTCGATTCACCCACGGAAATGTCAGGAGTTCGATTGCGTCTACCATAGGTGCACGATCATTCAGAGACTACAGTTGCAGATTGTCAGAAGCCATGCAGACGCAATGTGTTTAATGCAAAGTCTCGATTTTGTTGTTGTTGTTGTTTTGAGTATATGTAGGCATTTTTTCCATTTTTGTATCAATCGATGGTTGAGCAGAGCTCCCGGTTGTAAAGCTTTAATGAAGCACTGATACTTTGGTTATGTATGAACTTTTGAGACTTCTTGCCTTATGAATGCCAGTTTCTTTTACGTCTTTGTTATACTGTGTTAGAACAACTCAGAATTGGAGGATCCAGTCGAGTTTTGAATGTTATAGGATGATGTATGTTGGATCACTGTAGCGGTTACGTTGTTTCTAATCAGTTCTTGTGATTTTCCCAGCGCTTAGTGACTTGGAATTGGAGGATCCAGTGAAGTCCCCTTTCAGTTTCTTGAGACCCTAAACCAAGAGGATCTTGCATTCAGAATCTTTCCTCTGCAAATCGTTGGAAGCCTGTTTCCTAAAGTTGTTTGTTCACCTTTCTTACCAAGTCTTCCATCTACTCACCTTTTAATCAACCCACTGGCTGAAGTTAGATCAAGACCTCCTTTGTCCTTTACTTTCTAGACCCAGTCCCTGAGTTAGAGTGATATCTCCCCGAGTCTCTACCCATCTGATCATCCATTAAAACTATCGTGACATAAAACTGATGGGTGTCGGGCTCTTCTCTTGCAAGCAATCCAGGAGTGACTTCCGAAGCTAACATTTCTGGCGCCGTTGCCGGGACGAAGTTGAATATTTTCACCGGGATTGAACGACAATGATCAGCTGATTCTGAAGGTGCATTAGATATCAGAACCTTGAAGATTGCTACTATGAACCTGGCGACTCCATTGTGACTACTCCACTGCGGCGAACCTGTTTGGTTAGTTGTGGCTTCCAGCGGTAGACACACGCGGTCCCATCCACAACTGCCTCTGGCTACGCCTGAAGAAAGTCTGGAGGTGATTATCAGAAAAGGGAAGCCCTCTCAAGGAGAAAGCTTCGCCACTGAATCAGGTATTTCTCCACCTCCTTCTGTAAAAACTCCATTTTCTTATTCTCAGCTTCCTAGTCATCCTTTCCCTGAAGTTTCCCGTTTTCTGAATTTTGGGAGTGTTCCTCTGAGTTTTCTCCTCCTGGTCTAGCATCAGAAAGAGAGATCCTTGTCACTCCCCCCTCCCTGGAAGTTGTGCCTCAGCACAGACCTCGGGCCTCAGAAGGTTTCACCACCTTCCCTTTTATTACTACTACTGCACAGAGAGAAGCATCTGCACATTCAGGTCCATTGCCTATCTCTCTGTTTTCCCCGTTGTCTCCTTCTCCTCCAGGTAACTCTCTTCCGATATCTCATGTTCTCACTCCTTCTCCTCTAGGATCTCCCCTACCTAATATTCCTATGGCTGGTGCGAATCCCCCTCTGAATAGAATGGATGCCATAGTCGCTGCCAAATACGCCCCCTTAATCCTACCCCATCCCATGAACCCTCTCCCTGTTGGAGACTGCTTGAAATACATGCCCAAGTTCACCGGGGAAGGGGACGTAACTGCGGAAGAGCACCTGGCTGCTTTCTACAGTTATGCAGATAACCTAAACATTGAAAATGAAGACGTCTGGATGAGAGTCTTCGTCCAGAGCCTGGATGGCAAGGTGAGGAAATGGTTTAGAGGATTGGCCCTCAGATCTATCGCTGAAATTGAAGCCCTGGATAGTGTTTTCCTGAGGCAGTGGGGAGATAGGAAGGATTTCATGTATTACATGACATAGTTTGGGTCTGAAGAAAGAAGAAGGAGAATCTGTCTCTGACTTCTCCAAAAGATTCAATAAGATGTATAATAAGATTCCTGCCGAAATAAAGCCTTCAGAAGCCTCAACCAATATTTCTTATGCTGGCGCGTTCAACCCTGATTTTTGTCTTTTATTGAGAGAAAGAAGAGCCACCTCCTTAGCTCAAATGAAATATGCGGCTATAGAAGTGGAATCCAATGTATTAGCAGCTGACAGACTGAGGGACAAGGCCGACGCAGACAGAAGAAAGGGAAAATCCAAAGCCTCAACTTCTGGCTCATCGGTACCCCACCCTCAAGTGGATGAACTGACCAAGATGATGAAGTTTCTGTCTGAAGAAATGGAGAGACTGAAGGTGGAAAGGAAGCAAATGAACAAGGGCCCTCAGAGCATTGAAATCAAAGGGGGTTTTAGGAGGCCAAATAATATCGCTCCCTCGACTATGCACAGAGAGAGGGGCAGAGACAGAGAAGACCAGAGAATTCAGGCCCCTTTTCAGAATAATTTTGTGGCCGAAGATGAAAAAGGGGAAATAGATGAACTTGAGCCTGAAATCCACTGCTTAGGAGACACTCCCCCTTTTCCTCATCTCACTCAAGCAGCTTATGAGGAGTCTCTCATGGATAGTCAGCTAAATGAATTGAGCAAGGGAGACAAGGTTAGCGACGGCCGAGGCAGGTATAACCTGAGGTCCGACAAAAAGACAACAACACCTGATATTCCTGAGCATTCCACTAGAACAGAGAAACCTTCTAATGAAGTAGAAGACAGTCGTAGAAGTAAGAAGGCTCAACCCCCCTCTCCCACTATCCACAATCATGTTCCTGAAATAAGAGAAATTCCAAAGCCTACATCTTCTTTTAATTTCAAGCATGAAATTCAAAAGATCAGAATCCCTGTGCCCCTCATTGAGCTAATTAAACATGGAGAATTTAAAAAACGCTTCTTTGAAATTTTACAGTCTGAAGCCTCATGCCTTCCCGCAGACTCCATAAACCTCCAAGATGAAAATCCAGCAGTTGTCTTAGGTCCCATGGTAGAAGATAGAGATGATTCATCCCCTCCTTTCTACACATCCCTGAACATACATGATAAAGTGTTGCACAACTGCTTGATGGATTCAGGGGCTTCTCACAACCTCATGCCCAAAACCGTCATGGAAGAATTGGGGCTAGAAGTCACCCGATCCTATCATGACCTCTATTCTTTTGATTCCAGGAGAGTTCAGTGTCTTGGAGTTATTAAAGACCTGGTTGTGACCTTGTTTCAACTGCCCATGAAAAGTGTGGTCATGGATATTGTAGTGGCTGATGTTCCCCCCAAGTTCGGTATGTTGTTATCAAGATCTTGGATAAAAAGACTAGGGGGAACCTTGCAGATGGACCTCACGTATGCTACTATCCCACTGTTCGGAGGAGAGCATATAAGACTATACAGGGAAGCCCAACTGGCCTACATAATCAGTGATGAAGCCAACCCTACCAATCATCCCATCTTTGCCTTGGACATTGAATTAGGCTCCAGTCTACTACAGCTCACCCATGCCCCCGAGCCTCCTCTGAAACTCAGAAAGCAGCCCACTGCTTCCCACGAATTTCCTCCCTCCATCACCCCAATCTGGAAAATGTTTTTTGACGGAGCCTATTCCCGAGAAGGCGCTGGAGCTGGCGTGGTTTTTGTGTCACCCGCTCAGGAGACCATATCCCTGTCATATAAGCTGGAATTCGAAACCACTAACAATGTGGAAGAGTATGAGGCTCTTGTCCTGGGATTAAGAGCCGCAATGGAAATGGGAATTCAGGAGGTAGCAGTGTTCGGAGATGCCGAGTTGGTGGTCCAGCAGATCAGAAGCGCTTATCAGGCCAAGCATCCTCAACTCAAGAGTTACAGAAATGAGGTATGGGACCTAATTGACAGTTTCTTCTCAGCGTTTAACATTTCCTTCATCCCAAGAGAGGAGAACACAGTGGCAGATTCCTTGGCTACATCAGCGAGCAATTCCAAAGTACCCTTTCCGCCCAAATATAGGTATGATGTAGAAGTAAAATACATGCCCTCCATACCTGACAATGTCAAACATTGGAAGGTGTTTGAGGATGATCTCGAGATCAAAAAGTTCTTGGAGACTATCGAAGAATTTTCAGAGATGCATATCGACCAAGATTCCACCTCTGAGGAAGGTTTTGATGGGGGTAAGCTGCTGAGTAGAATAGCAAAGCATGACATTATTCAGCTGCCTAGCAATCACATTCCGAGGGGACTAGTCCCATTGGAGAGGTTGTTCGATGGGAATGACGTGGAGGTAAAGGGGAGAGTTTCAGGTGATGGTGCTGACAAAGCTGAGTGAAACATTAGCACACCAGAGGGCCGAATATACTGAGTTGCTGAAGGAGTTTGTTGATGTGTTTGCATGGACCTACGAAGACCTCAAGACGTATGACACATCTGTCATTGAGCACAAGATCCCACTGAAAGAAGAGGCTAAGCCATTCAAGCAGAAGCTGAGACAGATAAATCCCATGTTGCTACCTATCATGGAGAAAGAAGTGAAGAAGCTTCTAGATGCCCAAATCAATGTCCCCTTGAGATATTCCGATTGGGTGGCCAATTTGGTTCCGGTAAGAAAGAAAAGTGGGGAAATCAGACTCTGTCTTGATTTCAGGAACCTAAACAGGAGCTCAAGGAAAGATAATTATCCCCTGCCCAACATGGAACACATATTGTAGAAGGTCACTGGTGCATCTAGAATATCCATGATTGATGGTTTTTCTGGTTACAATCAGATATCACTCATGCCTGAGGACAGGGAAAAAATGGCCTTCACCACTCCTTGGGGCACATTCATGTATGCCAAAATGCCTTTCGGATTGATGAATGCAGGAGCAACATTTCAGCGAGCCATGGACATAGCCTTTCTTGGGGAGAAGGACCAGTTTGTGGTAATATATCTAGATGACATCACGGTCTTCTCCAGGACAGACAAGGAGCACTGCTGCCACTTGAAGAAGGTTTTCCTGAAGTGTCGGAGGTTTGGCCTATCTCTAAACCCCAAGAAATCTTTGTTTGCTATGAAGGAAGGGAAGCTATTAGGCCATATAGTGTCAGCAGAGGGATTAAGGATTTACCCTAGCAAGGTAGAAGCACTTCAGACCCTGTCACTTCCCAGATCTAAGAAGGAAGTTCAAGCCTTTTTGGGGAAGATAAATTTTCTGAGGAGATTCGTCTCAAATTTTGCTGAGTTGGTGAAACACATCACAACCATGCTCAGGAAGGGAAATGAAGTGAAATTGACTACTAAACCCAGGGAATCTTTTGTCCAAATAAAGAGGGCATTGAATGAGGCACCTATGCTAATCAGTCCTGATTATTCTAAATATTTCCTGATTTTTTGTTTTGCTTCTTGTGATACAGTAGCAGCAGTCTTATTGCAGAAAAATGATCAAGGGCAAGAGAAACCTATTGCCTTCTTTAGCAAGGCATTGAGAGATGCAGAACTCCGATACGAGACCATGGAGAAGCAGGCTTATGCCTTAGTGAAAGCCCTCAAATCTTTCAGAGTCTATGTCTTGCACTCAAAAATCACCGCATACGTTCCTTCTGCCTCTGTGAAGGACATCCTCGTACAACCTGACATAGACGGGAGAAGAGGTAAATGGATTGACAAGATCCTGGAGTTTGATCTGGAGGTTAAGCCCACCAAATTGATAAAGGGGCAGGGTTTAGCCAAGTTGCTGGCTGAATCCAATTTCAAATCCTTGGGAATTAACTTCATCAACGAGCAAGCTGAGTCATCCAACGAGCATTTCCAGAGTGCCCTGTCACTAGAAGCATGCACCTGGTACAAGGATATCTTGTATTTTCTGCAAGAATTGAGGCCTCCTGATGGAATGGAAAAGAGCAAGGCGAGAGATTTAAAGCTCAAGGCGGTCAGATATTTCCTCATTGACCAAGCCTTGTACTGGAAAGACCCTCTAGGGGTATTTTTAATATGTCTGGACCCACAAGAAGCCCAGCAGGTTATGTTTGATTTCCACGGTGGCCTTTGTGGGAGTCATCATTTCTGAAAGACCACAACCCATAAGATCCTCCGAGCTAAGTACTACTGGCCCACTTTATTCCATGATGTCTGCAGAGAAATCAGATCTTGCATCAAATGCCAGAAGTTCTCAGGAAATCAGCAACTCAAATCTCTGCCATTAAAGCCTGTAGTAGTTTCAGCACCCTTTCAGCAGTGGGGACTGGACTTCATTGGAGAAATTCATCCTCCCTCAAGTGGCCAGCACAGATGGATCCTGACTGCGACAGACTATTTCACCAAATGGATAGAAGCTATCCCCACCAGGAGCACTTCTCACAAAGTAATTATCAGCTTCCTGGAAGATATCATAGCTAGATTTGGCTGTCCTAACAAAATTGTCACTGACAACGCCACCCCCTTTAGGTCTGAGCCTCTGGTCAAGTTCTGTGAACAGTTTGAGATTTCACTGATTCACTCTACTCCCTATTATCCTCAAGGAAATGGACTGGCAGAGTCTTCCAATAAAATCCTGATCAAGCTCATTAAGAAATTACTGGAAGACAATAAAAGGGCCTGGGATTCGAAGCTCAAATTTTCTCTATGGGCTGACCGAGTGACAACGAAGAAGTCCTTAGGCATCTCACCCTTCCAACTTGTTTACGGAACAGAGGTTGTTTTCCCTACTCAGCTCGCCTTATCTATGGAAAAATTCCTCCAGGACCTTGAAGGAGAACCTGACAATATGGTCAGAAGGATTCATCAGATGGTGGAAGTGCAGCAGATTAGAGGGCAGGTCATGAACAGGGCCTACGATCACCAGTAGAAGATCAAGCAGACTTTCGATAGGAAGAGAAGAAAGAAAGAATTCGAGCAGGGTGATCTGGTGCTCAAATGGGATGCACCCACGCAGGACAGGGGCAAGCACAGTAAGTTTGACGCCCTCTGGTTCGGGCCTTTCAAGATCCTTGAAGTATTTTCAAACAACACGTACAGGTTGCAGGATCTGAAAGGCAAAGAAGTTTTTAGTGGCCCAGTAAATGGGCATTTCTTAAAAAAATGTTTTTTGTGAGCCGCAGTCGGCTCTTTTGTTTTGTAGATATTGTTTTTGTTTTCAGCTTAATAAATGACTCCATAGCCCAACCGCAAGGCACTGAATCTGCAAAAATGTTCTTAGAGCATCACAGGGACGAATCTATCCCCCATGGAGCCTAATGTTAGCGACATTTCTTGTAAGATGGGTTATAATGCAAAGGAGTGGGTTAAAAACCCACTTACCCTAAGTACCGCACTCAAAATGCTCCTGTGGTAAGCGACAAGCAAATCTGGACGGCAGGCATCCGCGCGCCCAGATCAACGGCGCACATGGGATTCCGGAGGTCCCCCGCCTTTCTACCTTTAAGCGGAGGGGGGAGGGGGTCCAGAATCAGGGGTGCACCTCTTCAACGATCATGATCAGAGCGCCCGGATCAACGGCGCACAAGGTGATTCCAGACCCCCCTCGCCTTTCTACCTTTAAGCGGAAGGGGGGGGTCCGGAATCGAAGATGCATCTCTCCAACGGCTGCGATTAGAGCGCCCGGATCAACGGCACACAGGCAATCCAGACATCCTCTGTCTTTCTACGTTTAATCAACGTGGGGCCCCCTCCCTATCGTGTCATCTTGTCATCTGTTCTCCACCTGATCATGCGATGGGGCTCACTCCCTTTAGCCCCTTCCTCATCCTCCGACATCTGTCCATCTCCCCTCTCCTGGTCCGTGTGGTCCCTTTCCCATCTCATCATCCACTCACCACCCGCCATGTGTCCCGCTCCCTTCCATGTCAGCCTCCCACTAAAAATGTGCCCATTATATCTCGTCTCCTGCCCCCTCTGCTTATTGCCCTCTGCCAGGTGTCTTCCCCTGTCGCCTCCCTCTCACCTCGTCACTCCTTATCACACCCTCATAGTTTTGGTTCCACCACTCCCGTTATGCGCCCCATCCTTTGCGCTGGCCTCCACGCCTATTCATCAGGTCGTTCAGCTAATCTAGGTGGCAGCGCGAAGGGTCTTCCACGTCGCAGAGGTGCCGAGTTGGCCAGGCCATCCTCAATCCCAATAAAGCAGTTATTGAAGTAGTTGGTGGTGGTTAGACATCGCCTCCGCCATAATGGGAAAGCCCGGCGACGAATTAAAGGCACGTCGATTCGCCCACGGAACTGTCAGAAGTTCGATTGCGTCTGCCATAGGTGCACGATCATTTAGAGACTGCAGCTGCAGATTGTCAGAAGCCATGCAAATGCAATGTGTTTAATGAAAAGTCTCGATTTTGTTGTTGTTGTTGTTTTGAGTATATGTAGGCGTTTTCGCCATTTTTGTATCGATCGATGGTTGAGCAGAGCTCTCGGTTGTAAAGCTTTAATGAAGCACTGATACTCTGGTTATGTATGAACTTTTGAGACTTCTTGCCTTATGAATGCCAGTTTCTTTTACGTCTTTGTTATACTGTGTCAGAACAGCTCGGAATTGGAGGATCCAGTCGAGTTGTGACTGTTATAAGATGATGTATGTTGGATCACTGTAGCGGTTACGTTGTTTCTAATCAATTCTTGTGATTTTCCTAGCACTGAGTGACTTGGAATTGGAGGATCTAGTCAAGTCCCCTTTCAGTTTCTTGAGACCCTGAACCAAGAGGATCTTGCATTCAGAGTCTTTCCTCTGCAAACCGTTGGAATCTTGTTGCCTAAAGTTGTTTGTTCACCTTTCTTACCAAGTCTTCCACCTGCTCACCTTTTAATCAACCCACTGGCTGAAGTTAGATCAAGACCTCCTTTGTCCTTTACTTGCTAGACCCAGTCCCTGAGTTAGAGTGATATCTCCCCGAGTCTCTACCCATATGATCATCCATTAAAACTATCGTGACATAAAACTTATGGGTGTCGGGCTCTGCTCCTGCAAGCAATCCAGGAGTGACTTCCGATGCTAACACAATCAGAGGAAACAACACAAATAAATAACACCATAAATTTACTGGGCAGAAAGACAACAGGTGGGCGTAGTTTTTCAACCCACAGAATAAAAGCATTCCTTGTGTCTACACTCTGGCCGATGGTTCCCTCTTCTAACAGCTTCGAACTACTTTTCGAGAACCCCTTAGCATTGCAATTTTCCAAACAGCTATGAACGCCGCAACCGGCATATGAAGACACATGGTTTCCAGGACCATAAATAAAAAGCACAGACAAATATGGTCTACAACAAAATTTGGAGGTAGGGACCCCCACCATTGAAAAACAACAACAAGGAAACTTACCCGTCAATGAGAGATGACATGAGGCCAGCCCCGAAAACTGGAAACCGCAATAACATGTCCAACAACTTGCAAAGTTGAAGAACAACAAACCAGTGAACAACCACGAAGATGTCCAACTGCAGCTGCAGGACCTCAACTTTACAAAGTTGAATCAAACAAGAACAACAATCACAGAACCAAGCATCGACCACTAGAGCAGCGATGCCGAGCATAAAAAAATGGAACGAAATTGTATCCTAACGCATTTTCACAATAAACATTTAACCTGTCAGGTAGACACTTAAGACTGCCAAGACCGCCTAAGGGCCTAACCCTATACAAACTAAGAAAAAAAGCAGCGTGGAATATTTGTTCTCTCGAATCCCACAACAATAAAACAAAAATCACACATACTAATATGGTAGATAATGTATTTTAGCTGGCAGGAATTGCTAAAGGAAACATTCGAACTAATGCTAGCATTAATCCACCTTCGACCATTGCATAAGAAAATATATGATTCTAAAATACCATATACGATGAAATACTTTGGATATGCCAACATATATAACAATGGGAATAGCGAAGCTAGAAAAAAGACCTCCAATCCATTGTCCAATTGCATCTTCACAAACATGGTACTTTTTATTATATAAAAATCGACGAAAGATGTCTGACTACCATCAAAAAAATGGAATGAAATTGTATTCCAACACACTTGTACAATAAACATTTAAGACTGCCAGACTTGTTAGGTAAACACTTAAGGCTGTCAAGACCATCTAAGGGCCTAGCCCTATACAAACATTTAAGAAAAAAATGCAGCGTGGCAAGCCTCTTCTCTCCAAGCACGCAATAATAAAGCAAAAACCAGGCATACTAATATGGTAGACAATGTATTCAAGATAGCAGAAAATGCTTAAGGAAACATTCGGACTAATGCTAGCATTAATCCACCTTTGACCAATGCATAAGAAAATATATGATTCGAAAATACCATATACGATTCAAATACTTTGGATATGCCAACAAATATAACATTGGGAATAACGAAGACGACAATAAGACCTCCAATCCATTGTCCAATCAGATCTTGACAAACATGGTACTTTCTATTATATAAAAATCGATGTTTTCACTTTCCTTGTTCCAACAATAGATAATATGCAAATATTTGTGGTCAATACACAATTTAATACCAGGTCAACGATTTATCGATTGCTATAATTCCTCTTTGCCTACGGCAAAAACTAATAATATACATTAGACATCAATGTAATTAATATTTTAGAAATTAAAATATATTTTAATTAATATAAAAATAATATATTTTAATTAATATAAAAATAATATAGTTCAATTTATAAAATATTAATTAATATAATTCCAACTCCATAAACTTTCAAACCCTAACATTAACATCAATTTTTGTTTATTTATATAATTGACCAAGTGCACAATAAACTTGCAATAAATTTGTAAGCTTACTTTTAATAATATATAACAAATTTATATTTTGGAAATGGTATGATTGATTAGACAAAGATGCAACTACTTTTAATTTGTCTTTCTCACTAATGTTACATAGCAGTTTAATTCATTACTTAACTGCGACTAAGTTGTTATACAACACTTATTTATTTCATATTATTTATTATTTACCTAATCACTTATATACAAATTGCTATATATAACATACAATATACATTCATTTGAAACATTTAATATATATATAGATAAAGTTATATAATAAAATATGTCTAAGATAAACATTTAACTACGGAGCTACTCAATAGTATTGTAGGAGCAATATATTCTTTCTACGAATTTGACTTTTGTCCTTGGCAATCCTCTAAAGGGCTTCGACCTTATATCCTTTCTTTTTACTCTAATTAGGGCCATGACCATATTCCACAAGTATAACCATGATTGCTTCCTTATATAAATTATTGGTCCTTATTCCACAAGCTTGACCGTGATTTATTTTTTGGTTTATTGTATAAATCATTGTAGTAAAAGTTCTAAGGATTTGTATATTTTATTGTCATTTGAGGTATAAGTATTATTGTGGATATTTCCTTTTTTGATAAACGATATTTTTTTGGTATTTTTTTTTATTATCTAATTTTAATGTCACGATAAAGTTAAATACCAAATTGGTATATGATATCTCCTTGTTTGTGGTACAAGGATCTTCTCTGCATAGTAATTTGATTGCTAAAGTTTACAAAAGTGTATATATCTTGCCCTCCTTTCGATTTGAACTATGAGTCTATTTAAGTTGTGAAACATGATATGATTTTACATACATTAATTTAACTTCCCTATTTATCCCTTTATTGACATATTCATTCTACACACACTTAACAATTATTGCATTTCATATGACAAGATCTCTTTGATATAGTATATGGAATAACTATTATGATATATTTACGTATTCACATTTTGTATGCATTGCTACATTGAAATTATCTATAGAAATTGTTACAATTCCAATTGTTGCATTACATATATTAGAATTTTAGGCTCAATTTTAGTCTTCCAATGAAATCTTTTTAGCATACTATGTTAATAGATAAATATATAAGAAGGATACATATCAACCATGTATTATTTATGATATAAACTCTTATTTTCTCATAAAAATTGTTGTTTTCTTTTTTTAGCTCATTCGAATCATAGAGCAGAGCAACTCCACCACCTATTTCACTAATAATTATTTACTTAAATAATTTAGTCAAAATTTGAAGAAACAATGTATAAACAACACATGTGATCTCAAGAATTACAAAATGATGCATAAATGGACATTATGCAGTGAAGTGTCATATTATCCCAACATAGGATAAGTTATTATTACATATGTCCTATACAACAAGGTCCTTAATCAAGTCCTCCAAAGTAGAGGGATGTATATGGAGGGAATACAAACAATGAAACATACTATATTTCCCTTGTTGGAGAGATAAAAGAAACCAAAAATGATGGTGCCAACAATATTGTGGTCTTCACCAACTCATCACTTATAAGTGTCATATTATCCCAACATAAGATAAGTTATTATTACATATGTCCTATACAACAAGGTCCTTAATCAAGTCCTCCAAAGTAGATGGATGTATATGGAGGGAATACAAACAATGAAACATACTATATTTCCCTTGTTGGAGAGATAAAAGCAACCAAAAATGATGGTGCCAACAATATTGTGGTCTTCACCAACTCACCACTTATAAGTGTCATATTATCCCAACACAGGATAAGTTATTATTACATATGTCCAATACAACAAGGTCCTTAATCAAGTCCTCCAAAATAGAGGGATGTATATGGAGGGAATACAAACAATGAAACATACTATATTTCTCTTCTTAGAGAGATAAAAGCAACCAAAAATTATGGTGCCAACAATATTGTAGTCTTCACCAACTCACCACTTATATGTAATAGATGAAAGACATTCACCAAGTTTAAAAAGGCAATATAAAACTATTTCATAGAGAAGAAAGAATCACTTATAATTAATTTCAATTCTTTACCATAAATTAACAAGAAGAGATTAAAAGGATGTGTAGTAATCAAGTGTCAAGATAATGTTAAATCTAATATCAATGTAAAGATAGTGTTAAATCATAAATTATCAAAAAGAGATTAAGAGGATGTGTAATAATCTAATGTCAAGACAATGTTAAATCTAATATCAAAGTCAAGATTTTAAACCTAATGTTGAAATGTTGAAATGATTTTGTATCCATGTCTATTTAGTCAAAATCAATTGATGAACATGATAAAGATTAACTCTATTGTTTAAATGTTGAAGATGATTTGGTATCAATTCCTATTTCGTCAAAATGATTGAAGAACATGATAAAGATCTAATTCCAATATGTAAGTGCTTGTGTGGTTATGAACTACCATGGGATTTCAAGATTATGTAAATTCAAATTTGTGCAATGATGATATTGAGTTATTTAATCCTTTAGTTTGAACTATGTATCTAGCAAATGAGTAGCAAATGAGTGTAGATGTTGATGGAAAAGCTATTTTAGCCTTGGTGTTATTAGTTAAATTTTTCAGGTCACATTCCTAATCTTTTGACATATTAGCACATGTACTACAACAAATATCATTATGATGATTTATATTCTTTACTCAATATTTTCTATTATCTAACATTATAATATCTCCACGAAATTTGGTGGCATGAATAAGATTGGATGTTGTCGCACTTGGGTACTAAATTTTAAAAGGCATATGGTACTAGATGTTATCATCATTATATCATAAAATATTTATTACTTTTGGCTCTTTTAGTGGAAAAAAAAAAAACAACTATTATTGTATTATTATTGTATTGTAAAATATTTCGTTGCTTTTGGCTCTTTTAGTGGGAAAAATTGATGATAAAAAACTCTTCGTTTATGTGTACTCCATAATATTTATTTAAAATTATTTCATTTAACCAATGCATTGTACTTTCTAAAATTATTTCCAATGCATAAATCTTAGAAGTGTAAAAATATGTCCATATTAGTAGACTTGTCATTATGTGAATTGAAAATAAAATTATATGATCTAATTTTGCAGTTGGTGAATGTGTTTAAAACATTCTTAGACTTAAAATGTGAATTTAGTGAAAGTGATAATCGCGTTCTTAGACATGAATGTGTAAGGAAAGAGAAGATGATCACATACTTGCTTTTCTGTTTTTATTCTAATTTGTGGTTTTTCTACTATAATGTCCCTTTGAGAAGTATTTTACATTTTTGTTTATCATTCACTACACGACAGTGACACTATTGAATTTCTATTTCGAGGAGGAAGACATGACAATTTGAATAGTTTGGGAATGGAAATTCATTTCATTTTGCTCACAAGAAACCATAAAAATATTATTTTAATAATAGTTACAAACAACGAAAATCATATCTTTACTATTATTTTGTTTACATATTTCAAATTAACATGCCTAAACATGTATTCCATATATCATTACTGGATTTTATAGAGGAATTTCAAATTCCAAAAGAACACTGTTGTAATGTCCCCAAGGCCGAGCCCCGTTACAGATCATGATATATGAAATGAATTGTAAACATGTTCTGTAGGCTGGTGAGCCAAGTTTTGTATAAGTTGTAGGCTTATGAGTTTTGTTAGGCCAGGGAGCCTAAGTGTTGAAGGCCAGGAGCCTGCTGATGTACTTGTATGTATGCAGATCAATTAATAAAATATAAACACCGCCAGTGCAGACCGACCACGATGAATGAGTGAAGGGGGACTGAGTGTCCACAGAGTGGGCAAGGAATTAGGGCTTGGAAGGTGGGAAAGGGGCTGAGAGTTGAGCCTAGGGGCTAAGCCTAAGGGGCTTAGGCTTGGAATAATATTTTAATATTATTTCCAAAAAGAGCCATGTGCATATTATTTATCCTAAGTCCTTTTAGAAGGACACATGATTTCCCAAGTGGTGGGAGGAAGGCGTACGGATGGAACGCATGCAGTTCCCA
>ML813735.1:340242-352189 GCA_009831015.1 Picea engelmannii
TTTCCGCTGTGTAAATGAATTAATGATGAATGCTATGGGACATTTAATTATAGCAGTACCCATATATTTTACTCTGAGTTGTTAAGTGTGTTTAATTCTGGTTAAATGCATTTGTTTTTAAATCCATGTAATGAATGGTAAACTCGAGAGGTTTGTGTGAACCTGGGTAGTGAAGGGTACACTACAAATTGGTATCAGAGCAATTGGTACACTACAACTGTAATGAAATTTAAATGAGAATGATAGTAATGAGGGGTTTGGTATGATGTATCAAGTGTATGAGAAGTATGTGCTAGAATTTGCCTTTATAAGAGAAACAAACCTTTATACAAAGGATTAAACGATTCGCTTGAATTGCTAGTGTATAAGTGAATCTCCATTCAATTGTTCTATAAATTCTATTTTGTACTTAAAACAATAGTAACATTAGTAGTAACATAGGTGCCTCATGAAATTTTAGATTCACACTTGGCATCTAAATGAGATAAAGTAGCTTTCTTGTATGCATCAATTTCAGTTCTAGTGCCTCGGTGGAGGTGTTCATTTCTGAAGATAAGTTTTTTTTTTGTGGGTTGAATGAAAGGGGTGGTTCTTCTATAACAATCTTGGCAAGTTAAAAAATGGAAAAGGGTGCTTTCCTTTGGCCTTTTTGGTGTTTTATCATGGAGTTGCATTCACTGTTATTTTAATCGTATTTTCCTAGCTAGAGGAAACACTCTTTTAGGTATATTCATTCCATGTTCGATTCTAATTTAATGCACACATAGTGGTTGAGTGGAATGCCCAACTTAAGGAGGCCTTTTGTGCTTTATTTAGCAGTGAGGAGAAATTACATAGGGGGCACTTTACTTGGCTCACTGTGTTTATTCATGACTAGTGGAGAGTGCTACACATACAACCTATTTCTAGTGCATAACCCTTCTATTTTTATCTAAGTTAGGGTTCATTACTCATAGCCTATTCTGACATGTTATTATTAACGGCCAGGGAGTGCATGTATTTGAGTGCTTTTAAGACCCGTATTTTGCTCTATTTTTTAGCATGAAATATTTTTAGAAAAGGGTGCTTTTCCTTTAATTTTATTATCAATAAATTTTGGGTGCTCTGTTTGAGGAGGTTTTTGCATAAAGGAGGTTGTTGCATGTTTGAACTTTTTGTTGATATAAGAACTTCCATTAAGATTTTTCATAATACCATGTACACCTATGGATGCAACTAGATGAATAAGGTATAAGAATGAATTCCTTACAATGGGTGGGAAAGGTCTCCTTCTTCTTCCTTTGGATGAAGCGAATTGAATTACTCATTTAGGAAACTTTAAAGGAGAATGTGCACATTCTCAGTTGCCTGGACTAAACTTAATTTACTAGAACATTCAATGGTCTTATTTGAAAGTGGAAAACATTTTTATTTGGAAAACTCTGATAAGATAGTGATTATAACAAGATATCCCAGATTTATCCATAGTTTTATATTAGATATATCATTAATTTAATTCAATAACTTCATTCATGTATGCAAATGGAGCACTAGTATCTTTGAAGCGAATGAAGAAAGCCAAAATAAAAGAATACAACAACTCATTTGCATCCTACTCAAACAAAACAAAGGCAAAATATGACAGAAAATGGTAGTTCACCTGCAGCTTCCCTAAACAAAGAAGAGGAAAAATAAGATAGAGTATAATATGGTTTTGTTAAAGGTTTCAAAATAGATGTAACATGCATATATATTATTCATCTAGTACAGGTTTATTTTGACATGTTTTAAAAATAAATTTGGTTGCTGCAACATGACAACAATCCTATCCTCGACTATGATTAAGATCCTCACAAAATTATGAAAATATTTTCTTATAAATTCAAATCTAGTTCTTTAAGATAAAACTAAAACAATACCTATCTATGTGGGTAGTTGTGCTCCATTGACCTACAACTCTTCGACGACACCAATCTGAAACTCACAGGAGCATTAATAGTAATCTAATGGGGTTGATATATATATAAACAATATTTCGGACGAAATAGTTTTTCGGTTGAAAAACTATTTTGGCTTAAAGTTGTGTTGTCGGACAATTTTTTTTAGGAAATGTATCTAGTGCACGAAATTCGAGGGCATCGTTATATTTGAATTTTGGTCAAAAAACTATTTCATTCAAAACTGTGTATCATTTGTTCGGTCGAAAAGATTAAAGAGTTCGGCCGAAAATTTTCCATTAGCAATTTTTCGCGACCCAATTCTCACGAAAGTGTTACCCACGTTCATGTTTTTACCCCACACTCTCCATAATGTCATTTTCTTTGTTATCTTTTCTTTTGAGAAACACCATAATGCCATCTCCTTTGTTATCTTTCCCTTCACTCTTGGCTCTGTTAAAAAACCGAAACAATTGGCCATAGGTTATGAATGTAAATTGTAATGGTATTGAGAGCTTATTAGTAAGATTAATTATAAATAAGTTTCTCAATTTCAATTTTAAAGAGAAAACAATAGATATTGATTGAACCCAAGGAAATCATGTCATCTCTCTTTTTGATGTTCACATATTCCATCTCTTTAATAGTATATAACATGTTGGTTCATAGTTATTTTATTGAATTCATAATGTTATATCTTTTACAAGTTTCGTCCATCTCAAGATTGTTGAATTTTCTAATTTCCAGATCTGATAATTATTTCCTTATTATTTCAAATAGATTTTAATGCCAGTGTTATCAAAGAATAATTACACATTGAAAATCTCAGTTGAAATAAAAATACAACGGAAATAACAAAATCATAGAAAGATAGCCATATACATTAGACACAATATTTTTACCCTAGGAAACCCAACCTGGGGAGAAAACCCAACAACTTTTCTTAAGAAGAATTTAAGCCAGAAAATACATCACCATTAAATGAAGAAACCATCATATAGAAAGTTGTTCCCTAGCATGAGGAAGATCCCTCAAGGCTAGCGAACCACTAGACAAATATAACACACCACAAAAATAGCTGCTAAGATGCTCCTTGAAGATTTCGCTGGAACTCTTGTTGTTGTTGCACTGCAACTACTAGACTTGTGCACTTTTCTGAGGAGAGTTTTGTGTGATGTGATAATGAAATAATCCAATCTTTATTTATAGTAATATGAGTCACCTTTTTAAATTGTGGGGATGACTTGTTCTTTTGTCCATAATAATTCATTTAATGTTTTTCTGTGACTTCTTTAATATTTAATGGTCTTTCACTTGTCTTCTTGTATTTCTTCTTTTACTAGAATTTTTTTCCATGAGCCATGTTGATGTATCATCTCCTCACATGCACGTCTAATTAATATAGGGCTTTAATGTTGAGTAAACCCACCGAGAATCCCCTCATCACAAGAGGTATCTTGAACCTATATCTTCAACATTAGTATGGACTTGTAAACAAGTCAAACCTTCCCTATAAAAATTATATCACTCCAACCTGGAGTAGGCATGTGATAGAATCTAGAAACTCAAGTCTTTATCACTCCTAATCAAATCAACATGACTAAGGAGAAAGACTACACTTGGTCCATTCACCACTAGAAAAGCACCGTGAGTGAATATATCATTTTCCCTTGGTCAAATCAACATGACCAATCGCAGAGAATGTCTACTCGATGTTGTATCTCGAGTCTTTATCACTCCTGGTCAAATGAGCATGACTAAGGAGAAAGACTACGCTTGGGCCATTCACCACTAGTAAATCCTCGTGAGTGAATGTATCTTTCTCCCTTGGTCAAATCAACATGACAAATCTGGGAGAATGCCTTCTCAATGCTGCTAATTGGAGAACCATCAACATCCTAGGCCATTCACCACTAGCATAGCGTCGTGAATGAATGTATCATCCTCCCTTGGTAAATCAACATGACCAATCGTTGAGAATGTATGCCTGATGTTGAAACATAAAAACTCCCTCTCAGTGAGGGAGACACTATGCATCATGCCAATCTTGTCTCTAAAGTATTCAAACTTCACTCTATACAGAGGCTTGGTGAGAATGTTCGCAATCTACTAATATGTGGATATGTACTAGAGATTCATTTCTCCCTTCTGCACCATGTCTCCGATGAAGTGATATTTCATCTTAATGCACTTCGACTTGTCATGAAATACTGGATTCTATGAAAGCTTGACACTGCTTTGATTTTCACAATGTATCAAGGTTGTCTCTAGCTCCTGATCAAATATTCCTACGATAAGTTTACGAAGCCATACTGCTTCATGACATGTGACACTAGCTATGATATACTCCGCTTCTTTTGCACTAAGTTCTACAAAATTCTACTTGCTGCTAAACCAGGATATCATAGATGATCCCAAGCTGAAGCTACACCCCGAGGTGATCTTTATGTCCACTACACTCCCTTCCCAGTCAGAATCTGTATATGCGTACATCCTCACTTCACCACCTGAGACATATCTTAGATCATAGATCCAACTGTACCATGTAGGTAACTCAACACATTGTTTGTTGCAACCCAATGGAAGTGTCTCGACTCAACCATAAACTGGCTCAAGGTGCTCACTACAAAGAAAATATGTGGCATGGTGTTAACCAAGTACATCAAGGCTCCAATCAACTGCCTATGCATAGTGGGATCCACTAAATATGAAATTGAAGTGGAATCACTCAACTTCTTCAGATTTTTCATCATAGATGTAGCCATGGACTTGCAATCCATCATATCAAATTTTCTCAAGATCTCAACTGTGTACTTCCGTTGTCCAAGAGAGATCTCTCCTAGTCTCTACCACACCTCCAATCCCAAAAAACAATGCATCAAGCCAAGATCCTTCATTTCGAACTCTAAATCCAACTCCCTCTATCACTTAAGAAAACCATGTTGTTCAGTCTTCCTCATTAGCTACTCCCTCTGTGACTGAGGAAAATTCCATACCCCAGTCCTTCTGACTAGTTGCCTCCTCTGCCACTATAGAAAAACTTACTAAAAAAAGTGGATCCTCCCTAGAGATCTCACATCCCTTAGAAACCTCATGCTTCATAAGCTTCTATATGGCCTCCTCAACTCATGACACATGTCTATTAGTCATGGAAAATGTCTCTCTCCCACTTGAACATGAGGGGGAACTCCTTCTGAATGATCTTCTCTCCCTATGATACAACTGACTCTCTATGAGATCAGGCTCACTCTGAGTCCATATGCTCCCTCTGAAACTTGACTCCCTCTGAGTTTGTACAATCTCCAGAGCTGTCTGCTCCCTCTGCACCTATTGACCTCCTATGAAGTCTATTCTCGTATGAAATTTATTGGGAGGATGCTCCTCCCTATTGGATCCTGAGGGATGACTCCATATGAACTCTGGATCCCTCTGAGTTGGTATTTGGTGGGGTCACCTACCTCACCACTAGTGGAGCCACCTACTCCTCCTTATAACTAGAATGTTTGGAATCAATGATGTGACTAATTAATGCCATATAACTCGAGAACCTCTAAAGGTTATTTTCTCTCCTTAAAAGTATCACTGGAAGTTGCATGCCTCTTTGCATCCTACAAAGTGTCACGAAGCCATGCTGACCTCTTCTTGGTTACTACAGCATCTCTAGCTAGATCCACTGGCTCTATTGACTCCTCTTGATAGTATGAAGGATGAAAATCTAGACTGGAGGGATCTGTACAATCATCCTTCAGAGCCTCTTACTCCTCACTATCAATACCCATACGATACTCATTCCCATGTATCACAAATCCCTGAGGTTGTTCTATGTACACTTCTTCTTCAATCATACTACAGTATTCACATCCATTTGAAGTAATATCCAACCCATGAATGAAGTAAGAGAAATAATAGTCCTGATGGAATTGTACCTGGAAACTGGAGGAAAAGTATCCTCATAGTCCACTCCCTCTTTTTGAGAGAATCATCTCTCCACAAACCTCGATTTGTACTTCTCGATGTTGTCATTTGTTGCATGCTTGATATTATAGATCCACTTGGAAGTCACCACTAACTCCCCCTCTAATCTTAGAACCATATCCCACACATCATTCTGTTGAGGGTTGTAAGGAACTGTCAACTCCCTATTGATCCCTGCTTCCTTGCAGAAATCACTAAAGTCAACTCTCCTAAAATATTTGTCCTTAAAAAAAAATTTGATCTTCTTCCTCGTCAAGTTCTTTGTCTGAGCCTTGAACTACTAGGACCTGTTGAAGACTTCGTCCTTTGTCTTCATGAAGTAGATCCATGTATTCAGGGAGAAATCATCAATGAATGCACATCGTACAATAAGCCACCCAAGGATGATACTATCATTGGTCTGCATATCTCTAAATTCACTAGATCAAAGATCCCTTTGGATCTACTATCATTGTTTGGATAAGGTCCCTTGGTGTTCTTTCCAAGTGTACATCCCCGGAAAACACCCTCATTCTCTACTTGGAGCTTTTGAATACCTGTAACCATCATTGTAGCTCCCTCTCAGAGTTGACTCCTCAACATTGCCACAACTCCCTCTCAAAGTTGTCACCTGTAACCTGCCTGAAACAAGGACTAGAACAAGAACAAGAACAACTGTCACTATAGATCCTTCTCAGAGCTATCACATGTGACCATCCTAAAACAAGAACAAGAAAAAAAGACAAGAAAGCCACTTTTCTAGTGTTGTCACCAATTATTATTCCATGGTAACCTACCCAAAACAAGAGCCAAAACAAAAGACAAGAACAACATGAATGCCAACAAGCCTAAAAAAAAACCTTAAAATTTCAACTTTGACGGAATGTGAGTCTAAGAGGTGCAGTAGATGTGATAGGGCAAGGTGAGTTGATATGTGGTAAAAATAGTCTCAACGACTTGCAATAAATGCTCAACGAGCTTGACAAGTGCAGATCTACGCAGTAACAAATTTCATGTGCAATGGAAAATCTTAACAAAGCTCTCATGCCATGTTGAATTTTCTAATTTCCAGATCTGGTAATTATTTCCTTATGATTTCAAACATATTTTAATGCCATTGTTATCATAGAATAATTACACACTAAAAATCTCAACTAAAATAAAATTGCAGCGGAAATAACACAATCATAAAAAGATATCCATGCACATTAGACACAATATTTTTACGCTGGGAAACCTAACCTTGGGATAAAACCAAACAACTTTTATTAAGAAGAATTTAATCCAGAAAGTACATCACCATTCAATGAAGAAATCAACATATATAAAGTTGTGCCTAAGCATGAGGAAGATCCCTCAAGGCTAGTGAACCACTTGACAAAGATAATGCACCACAAAATTAGCTGTTAAGATGCTCCTTGAAGAGTTTGTTGGAACCATTGTTGTTGTTGCACTACAACTACTAGAGTTTGTTGGAACCATTGTTGTTGTTGCACTACAACTACTAGACTTGCACACCTTTTTTAGGAGAGTTGTGTCTGATGTGATAATGAAATGATTCATCCTTTATTTATAGTAATTTGAGTCACCTTTATTTACTTGGGGGGTCGACTTCTTCTTTTTTCCATAATATTTCATTTAATGCTTTTTTGAGGATTATTTAATATGTTAATGGTATTTGACTTGTCTTCTTGGCTTTCTTCTTTTACTAGAAAAATTGTCTATGAGCCATGTTGATGTATCATCTCCTCACATGCACATCTAATTAATACAGGGCTTTAATGTTGAGTAAACCCATAGAGAATCCCCTCATCACAAGAGGTCTCTTGAGCCTACATCTACAACATTAGTCTAGACTTGTAAACAAGTCAAACTTGCCCTATAAACATTAGATCACTCCAACCTGGAGTAGGCATGTGATATAATCTAACATCTCAAGTCTTTATCACTCCTTATCAAATCAACATGACTAAGCATAAAGACTACACCTGGGCCATTCACCAATAACAAAACCCCGTGGGTGAATATATCATTTTCCCTTAGTCAAATAAGTTTGACCAATCCGGGAGAATGTCTTCCCGAAGTTGCAACTCAAGTCTTTATCACTCCTAGTCAAAACAACATGAGTAAGGAGAAAGACTACGTCTGGGCCATTCACCACTAGCAAAGCCCCATGAGTGAATGTATCATTCTCCCTTGGTCAATTCAGCATGAACAATCTGGGAGAATGTCTGCTCGATGTTGTTAACTGGAGAACCATCAACATCCTGGGAAATTCACCAATAATATTGCATTGTGAGTGGATGTATCATCCTCCCTTGGTCAAATCAGCATGACCAATCTAGGAGAATGTCTACTCGATGTTGAAACATCAACAAGCATAAAGATAATGCATAGTTTTTCTTTGTTGCACATAAAAAAATGTAATGATTATGTTTGGGATTAAAAACTCTATTAATCTTGGTGAAATTTTATAATTTGTATGTTCTTGATTAGTTTAGATATGAACTTGCACAAAGTGAACCTTGTGAACAACACAAAACCAAAAATTTGGATTACAACAATGAGAATTGTGATTCTGTTCATTCAATTTACAGCATCATCAAATGCTCACTCCTTTGTTCTCCATAATGATCATTCCCCTTTTCCCAATTGTATGTGTATTTATCCACCACACTTTTTCACTTTCTTCTTCTTGTTTCTAGCAAAGTTGGCATCAATGTAGTGATACTTTGAAAATATTTTGAAAATTCCCCATAGCTATGTTACCCTTTCCTTATCCCAAGCCTAAGATCAAGGAGACACATCCTTTGTAGTATTAATGTTGGGAACACCATTTTTGAAGCTAGGTGAGATTCTTAAGAAAGTTACAGAGAAGGTAACATAATTTTTGTTATAACTTATTCATTAGGCGTTATGTTCTAACATCCCACTCTTTCATGCATTTTCTCATGGTTTGAGAGAAAAAAGTGAACAATCAATATCTGCAATAAGAACAACATACTTGGTGGTCTTGATGAGTGATTTTCTTTCGTTTTTTGTCTATATGGATTTTGGAAAGATCCGTATATTAAATATCTTATCCTAAACAATAAGTAATGGATGCAAACATGCTAAATTGTCGTGTTCCTAAAGGCCTATAAAGCAAGTCGAGTCTTGTCATTCCTTTTATAATATTTTGATAGAATTATCATCCTTCAACAAAAGCCTCAAGACCTACAACAATTTCTTATATTCTAAGGAGATCTAGAATGAACATGACTCCCATGGTTAAGGAGGACCAAGACATGCTCAAAATATGAATATAAGATGTAGTGCTCATGTATCATATGGATACATAGATTACATCATGTCTTATATGAGTGTCCACAAAAATGTTTGACTCTCTGATTGTGTCTAAAGTTTTATATTATCATTTTTAACACTTTAAAACTCCTGAGGAAAACATGACTAGATGTTTAAGAATTTTTATTATTATTAAATTATATATAACACATTAAAATGTTGAAGTTGAAATTACAAAGTATGCTTATTATTATTTTCTATTTAATTTCAACATCTATACAGTTGCTCTTTAAATTTTAATATTTTAAATAATTAGAAAGATAATATTTTGTTTATAATATTTTTTTAAATATGTATATAGTTTATTCTTGTTAATTAAAATACAATCACTTTTTCAACTTTTCATAATGAAAAGGTTGAACTAATATATACCTTTCAATTTGAAATGAAGAATATCTCTTTAAATATGATTACTCATAGGTGTATGGAGTGGGTTAACTAGGGAGCAATCTTCCCAATCCAGAATTTGATTTTTTGAAGAACTCAATTTTTTGAACATGTGGATTGGTTTAGAATGGGATAAAATCTCTAAAAACGGTTCTGAATTGCATGAAACTTTGATCCATACAAAATTCAGATTATCTCTAAAAATTGGCTAGATCAAGATTGATTTTTTTGCAAGAAAATTGTTATCAAATTAGCCTACTCCATCCGTGTATTAGATTCTTTCCAAACAAATAACACATAGTACATTTTTCTATGTGATGTTGGGAAGGATGATGTTGATAAATAACAAGAAAAAGAAAAATAACAGTCCCTATCACAATGACTTAAATCCTTATGGCCTCAGCGTTTCTTATGGTTTATGGCTTATTAGGAATTATGAAGGGTAGGTTGGGGCTATTTGTTATAGTTGCGATGTGACCGTCCACTTAATTTGAACGGTCCCTTTCGTCTTTTTCTGCATGAGTCACTCGATTATGACGTTTGTGTATGAAACTGGTTAGCTTTATTTATAATGTTTTTCTTTATGGACAATATAGTCAGAGTCATGACGTTCGCGTATGAAATTAGTTAGACGTATACATCATTATCATATATTCATTTTAAAATCAAAGAATTAATTTCTTTGGTAATTTAATTTTTTTTAAATAAATTTAAATTTAAATTAAAATGTAATAATATAAATATGATGTTTATATTATTTTTATTTTTTATATAATAATTTTATATTAAATTTATAAAATAAATTTATTTATAATTGATTCACATAATAATAATATTATTAGTTATAAGTATTATATTTTTTTAAACTGATATGTAAGAATTATCTATATAGATAATATTTTTACATATTGATATGTAAGAATTATCATTTTATTATTTTTCTGTAATGAAATCAATATAATTGTAGATATCTTTTAGGTTGAAATTGTTTATTTTTAATTAATTAAGAGTTCATTTTTTTTTATTGTAAAGAAATAATAATGATTTTAATAATATATCTTCTAATCATAATAATGAGGATGATTAAGGTTGATTTCAAAAAGGTAAGAAAAATTATTTAGAATGTTATTTTTATGCTTCAAAAGTATTAAGAGAATTGTTCCAAGATCATCATAATTTGGCTGATTTAAAATGTCATGAAGGTTAGTAATTTGACAAATTTTTTAAAATTGAAATCTAATTTGGATATATATGTCTCACATTCTAAGAAAAAGTGTTTTTTTATCTTCAGCTCTTTTAATATACAAAAGTGAAAAATGTTTTGGAAACTGATTATCCCTCAATTTTAATAATCATGAAAATCAATTCTTTTTTTTATTAATATTTATACTAAAAAACCATTTAACATCATCATATAATAAATCTCCATTTAAATGGCATAACCCCATGAAAAACAAGTCATATTCAATGCTCGCAGACATTATAAATTAAGTTAATAATTAAACCATTCATATCAAAACTCACAGATTAGATTACGATGCTCCTAACAAATTACAAACCATACAAACTGAAACCGGCTGGCTAAAGTACTATAAACTAACTCGGAGCAAAGAGATCCATTTGAATTTCGTCACATTTTTAAGAGTAATCTGAGTTTTGCATGGATCAAAGTTCCATGTATTTCAAAATCTTATTCCATAGCTTTTGCCCCATTTTAAACCAACCCAAATACTAAAAAATTAATCAAAATTCTGAATTAACCAAAAATTTAAAACAGCATAGCTAAAAAAAAACTAACAAAAAAATAACTCTGAAAAAAAGAACCCACTCCATTGCTATATATTGGAGTAGAGAGATTCTCTTGCTTCACTCAGAATTAGCATTAAGATCTATCATCGGTAGAGCTTCCAAGAATGATTGACAACGGAGAATCCACCATCCACGACAAGGTTATGCCCGCTAACATATTTAGCCTCATCGCTGGCCAAGTACAGCCCAGCCTCGGCAATATCCTCTGCTCTAAGAGTCGCTCCCTCTAAGTTGCCAATACTGGTGCAGTATGCCTCCACTGCAGCCTTATCCTCTTCTGAAACAACTGAGCCATTGCCTTGTTTGTTGTAATTGACTAGAAGGGCCGTGGCCACGCCAGACGGAGAGACGGTGTTGACTCTGATCCCGTATTTCCCAAGCTCAGCTGCTCCATTCTTAGTCAGCCCTAAGATTGCATGCTTCGAGGCCGTGTATGCGTATGGAGTAAGTCCTCCTAAAATACCTGCAACGCTAGCAGTAGATATTATGCAGCCCTTCTTCCGCGGGATCATCACGCGGGCCGCGTGCTTAATGCC
>ML813735.1:355375-366463 GCA_009831015.1 Picea engelmannii
TCTCTAATTTATGCCCCACCGCCACCCTCATATATGAGGGCCTCATATATTTTCTCTAATTTATGCCCCACCCCCACCCTCATATATGAGGGGTGGGGGTGGGGCATAAATTATGAGGGGTGGGATTTTCTCTAATTTATGCCCCACTCCCACCCCCACCCCCACCCACCCCTCATATATGAGGGGTGCTGATGCAGGAGCATTGCTCACTCATCAAGCGAGCCAGCACATTGAGAGGAAACAGCTGGACAACACCAGCACACATTTTGAAATTTCGTTTAAGATGATGCGCCAATGTATAAATGAACCATTTATGGAAAGCGCCTTTGTATAGTGTATTGGACCTTGAGCCTTTAAGCTCTCGTCCTTAGCAGGTAGGAAGGCATTTAATAGATTTAATGCAGGTAGATAGATGTTTGAGTCTAGATTAGACAGTTTTAGTTTTGTGAGGGAAAATGGATATAGACACCCTCACTTGTACATTGTAACATTATTCAGAATCATTCATTCAGGAGCAAGAAAGGGGAGCAAGCAAAGAATTTGTGAAAAACACCCGTGTACAGATGTTTTTGAATTAATAGAAGAGAGTCTTTGATTCAATTCCATGACTGGTGTTGTTTCTCTGTGTATGATGTTTATATGTTCATGAATGTTTGTTTTCTGGTCATGCATTTGCTTTGAATATGTGGTGCATGTGATTTCAGTGATCTAACTGAAGTCTGAGAGAGAAGAGAATAAGTTTCAATTGTTTCTCTGTCTGAGCCAGAAGATTCCTGCATAGAGTGCAGTTGAATTCATCCGCATAGAGTGCGTTGATGAGGCTCGACAGTTAAACCCTTATTCTCATTCACCCGGAAGTTGATTTGGTTTGGTAGAGTCATGCAGAAGAAGTGCAGGCTGAACTTGAAGTCTCAGTGGCTAATCCGAGCAAAAGAAGGTATAGACTACTATTGCCAGAAGTGTACAGAGTCTGGAAGATTCAACACTTTGAGAGTTGTTGAAGGTTGAGCACGAGAAGGGTGTGTAAATTCTCTGAAGGATTCAGAGTTGCCAAGTTCAGGAGGGATAGTTCCTTCGTGATACAGTGGACGAGGGGTCAGGAAGCGGCTCGAGGAAAGACCGAGCAGGGATCAAATTTAGATCGGGAGAATTCCTTGCAGAGGAGGAATCAACGGCCTGGTTTCGCAGAGGAGTCTCACAAAATTCCGCCAGCCGTCAGATCTTGGAGAAGTTGCGTGGGATTTAGCCTTAGGCACAGTCGGGAACCAGGGCATCGGGGTTTCCGAGAGCAAGAGACTCTCACACATTGAAATCGCGATCCGCGATTGTCTGACGAGATCGGAACCGTTCGACTTAGGGACGTGTGTCCGAGGATCCAGTGGAATCGGAGTTGGAAATTCGGGATTTTCGGGGTCAAGCGCATTGTGTATGTAGAAATCGCGATCCGCGATTTCCCGACAGGGTTAAAGACGCCTAGTGGAGGACAGGTGTCGGAAGGTTGAGTCTCACCCTGAGACGACGACAGGTGGCATCGGAGATCGGGGATCGAGGATTCCTGGAGTGCGATTTCTTTGCATTTCAAACTCGCGAACTCCGAAATCCCGACAAGGGGGAAGGACACGGTCACGAGAGTTGACAGGTCACACGAGGAGGACCAGTCGAAGGGGCTAGCGCCATAGCGGGAGCGCCATCACATATCGGGGTTCGGAGATTTGGGAAGGCAGTGAAACACGACACTGCATATGCCGATTTTCCGATAAGGTAAAGGGAGGTCATCACAGAGCATCCTGTGGGTGCAGAAAAGTCCCGAAAAGGGATTTGAGGAGCAATTTAGCTCTTCGGGCCTAGGGAAAAAGAAGGTCCTGGTAAGCGTGTACGTGCCTCGGGTGGGCGTCTGCGTCAGGTGCGGGTGGGGGTGGGGGTAGGGCATAAATTAGAGAAAATCCCACCCCTCATAATTTATACCCCACCCCCACTCCTCATATATGAGGGGTGGGTGGGGGTGGGGCATAAATTAGAGAAAATCTCACCCCTCATAATTTATGGCCCACCCCCACCCCTCATATATGAGGGGTGGGTGGGGGTATTTTCTCTAATTTATGCCCCACCCCCACCCACCCCTAATATATGAGAGGTGGGGGTGGGGCATAAATTATGAGGGGTGGGATTTTCTCTAATTTATGCCCCACCCCCACCCACGTGAGGCATAAATTAGAGAAAATACATTTTCTCTAATTTATGCCCCACCCCCACCCTCACCCTCATATATGAGGGGTGGGGGTGGGGCATAAATTAGAGAAAATATATTTTGTCTAATTTATGTCGCACCCCCACTCCTCATATATGATATGAGGTTGGGGGTGGGGCATAAATTAGAGAAAATGTATTTTCTCTAATTTATGCCCCACCCCCACCTTTTCTCTAATTCGGGTGGGGGTGGGGCATAAATACATTTTCTCTAATTTATGCCCCACCCCCACCCTCACCCTCACCCTCATATATTTTATCTAATTTATGCCCCACCCTCATAAAATATATGAGGGTGAGGGTGAGGGTGGGGGTGGGGCATAAATTAGAGAAAATCTCACCCTCATATATGAGGGTGGGGTTGGGGCATAAATTAGAGAAAATGTATTTTCTCTAATTTATGCCCCACCCCGACCCTCACCCTCACCCTCATCCCACCGCCACCCTCTTATATGAAGGTGGGGATGGGGCATAAATTAGATAAAAATATATGAGGGTGGGGGTGGGGGTGAGGGGAGTATATGAGAAAACTTATTTCCCCTCACCCCCACCCTCATATATGAGGGTGGTGGTGGGGGGAGTATATGAGAAAACTTATTTCTTTTTTGGTATAGTTTTATCTTATTCATTAAATTTCAAACAATAATTTATTAAAAATATTATAGTATATTTATTATTTTATTTTATTTTATTTTTATGTATATGGTATTTATTATTTTTGTAATATTAAAAAAGTTGAAGATGAAAAACACTTTTTCTTAGAGTAACCTCTTCATATACCCAAATTAAATCACAATTTTAAAATATTTATTATTATTATTATTGTAAATAAAAAGAAGGACTTTGTATTAATATTAAGTGTTATCCATACATTGTCAAGTGTTAGCCACCTATTCTTCCACAGAAGGGAAATCAGAACAAGTAGCCGCCATTAGCCACCATTAGCGGCTCAAAGTTTGACGCATCATTGTATGAGTTGAAACTTTCTCAACAAAAGTGACTGAGCAAAATTGTACATCCTAGCTACATGAACAAAACTATGTGGACAGTGTGGACAATATGAAAATGGCCACTATGACCATCTGGTCTACTCCTGGAGTAATAAAAAAACATAAGCCTGCAACGAGAAAAAACAAAGAACACAAACCTGGAGGCTTTACTCCACTGATGAGCTCGGAGGACCATGGATGTTGTAGACAGGGGTGTACCTCTGGCCACACATTAGGCATTGAGTCCGCGCAGGAGCACCTGCTAGTGAATCAAACATAATGTTCAGTCTTTGGCCGAGGATGTGTTGTGAGTACAGTTAATCATCTTGTTTTGGCCGAATTTCAAAGATAAGTTGGAGGTGCTCCTATGTGAGACGATTTGCAAAGAGATGAGGCCGCTCCTCTTCCTTGGCCTCGCTAGAGACCACCGTGTTCTCCTCCACCTACCAGCTTGGGGGGATTTCCTCCTCCACCATGCAATTGTCGTCACCATAAATTGGGTCATGTGGGTTGTATTTTTGGGGGGGCAAAAGACTAGTGGGCAAAGGAATTCTCTCGCTTGGAGGTGGCGCTTCCTCTTTAGCCGAGTTATTTCCATGGACAGAGTGAGGGGAGGACAGAGGCGACACTAATGGATCCTGACTATTATTATTGGGGCTAGAGAAACGAGAAACGAGAGACAATTGGGAGGGGGAAAGTCAACCATGCCTGGAGAGGGCACTATAGTAGTGCGCACCTCTCCTAGAATCCCCCCTTTCTCTAAGAATGGTGGTAAAAATGTAGAGGCAGAGGGCTGAGGGAGGAGAGGCGGTTGGAAATCGCTCGAGAGAGCTCGAAAGAACCAAGGTGCAGGTGAAATTGCCAAGGAGAATGCAGAGAAAACTGTTGTGAGGGTCGAGGGACAGAAGCGGGGTGATGAAACACAATGAGGGAAACGGTGAAAGTTTTCTAGAGAGAGCAATGGAGCAATCGCAGTTGCAGAGGGAGATGGTGAGAAAACGCTCAGAGGAGCCAAGGAGCGGGAGCAAATGCGAAGGGGGAAAGGATAGGTTCATCAGGGCAATTTCCCACTTAGTACTCCACAAATTAACGGAAGGGCTAGCCATTAGAGATAAATTGACAACCTCCCTAGGCTTGGTATGCCTGGTCTGGCTTGCGCGAGGGGCCATTAACCCTGCATGGTTGTCTAGGCGCATTACCATTACTATTCGCGGGGTGTGAGCCATTCGGGAGTTATGAACAGTGGGCTGGCGGCCGAGGTTAATAACTCCTATGGCCACTCCATTCCAGGTGTCTTCTAACGTTGGCCAAGTGGCACCCCATCTAGGGGTATTATTATTATTATTATTATTATTATTATTATTATTTAGATAAACACCATATACTAAGTAAAATTTACATATGTTGTGAGGCACTTAAGCCCACATACTTAAATGAGATTGCTCGTCAAATCTATGATCAAATACATTTAACCACAAATCATTATCTAGGAAGCTGATTTAGAATCTATTTAGTACTTTGGAACCTGCATGCCTCAATGGAAGGTATCCTATCTCTTGACAGGGAGTTTACATCATTGACCTCTAATCAAAATATTTTGTTGGATGTTCAACTTCAACTCATTAATTCACATTCGAAGGGATGTACTAGAGTACCTTGGGGGTCATTGACATTAATGGTGATTTCCCTTGCACGTGTTAACGATATACATCAATGACCAGTAATCAAATGGTTTCTACCATGTTCAACGTCAAGACATTTATTGATATGGTTAGAATCATACCTTAGAATTGAGGACAAGATGAAGACCCTCGGGAACTTCCTTTGAATATTTATTTCCCTAGGTTGTGATGGAAAGTACTGGAGTAATGTTGTCACATGGATCCACAATGTATTGTTCTATAGCTATGTTACTATTCGTAGATCCACAATGTATATTCTTGTGGCTATGAATCCATTCAAGTTATGGCGATGTGGATCCACATTGTATTTATGGTGGCCATATCATTAGTAAAGACAATCATGGATCTGCAATGTATTTGTCAACAACCATGCTTAGAGTCATTTGTATTCTGAGTATGGGAATTCATATCTCAGTTATGATATAACACTATACTTCAATGTCCTCATGTTATTGGCAGGGCTCCAACCAGTACGTTCTTTGTTTCCAATACCCATATGGCAAAGTATTTCACCTATCATCTCTTCTAACTTCATACTTTGGGGGACATTTTTTTGTACAACATTTTGTCACAACAAGTTATACTGCCTATTCTCTGACATCTAACGCATAGAAATTTGGAAGAAAAATGAGAGAAAGTCTTCTTGGTAAAGATCAACTCTAAAAAAACCCTAAATTACAAAGTTGTCTCTTGTTGCTTTCTAGCAAGGTGAAAAAACTTCACTTGTCGCATGTTGCATCACCGAAAGGTGCGACAATGTCTCCTTTTTCTTAGGTTCAAGGGTGATACAACCTTTCTACGTGGGAAAAAAGAATAAATTCTTGAAGCTTCTAGAAGAGCAACTTCAATGATGAGTTGTTTATCGATCAGTTTGGATCTCACCCACCTATCCTGATTTAGTGAGATCCTATCCTCTCATCCTAACCTCCTCATGGATTCCTCTCCAATCTATAAATGGAGGCATATTCTAAAGGGAAAGGCTAATAAGTGATGATTAATAAAATAATGGTGAATTGAGAATAGCTCCTGGTTTGTAATTGAAAGTTTGTGAACTTCATTTTGGTCCTAAGAGATTTTTGGATAAAGTGTTCAAGAGATGGTGATGGCATTAATGGAGGCCACTTGGGTGTTGGAACATTGAACTACTGGAAGGAGTTTGTCAACGCCAAGGCTTGGTTGTAAACTGCTTCTTGATTTATTAATACAATTATACATTTTCCTTTCCTAATAAAGGTTGTTAATGGTTTTTTATTTGTATTTATCCTTGGCTATTTACATCGATTCATTGAAACATGTGTATGTTTTTTACTTTCACTGGTTTTGTTTGATCCTTTTTACAGGTCTCTATTTCTAAAAGCATTGGATCAAGCTTAGAGATACAATCAATAAAGACACACATCGGTTAAAAATGTACAAGTTTCTATTCTTTTTCATTTCACCTGAATCTAAGGAAAGGGGTGTGTTCTGTCTTGTTTTGTTCTAGTTTCGGGTTCCCGAAATAGGGAGATTTTTTTATGTCTGCATGTACGAATTTATTCACACCAACACCATTCAATTTTTACATTGTTCAGGATAGGTTTGTTAGAGAGTTCAGATACATGATGGTTGGAGTAGAGCCTAAGAGAATAACTCATAAAGCTAAGTAATTTCTCAATGGAAAGGGAATTTGCATTCAAGAGGAAAACCATACATACATTTGGTTGTATGGTTGTCAAGAAAACCCCCTTTTACTCCCTATATTTTTTTGCGATAGATATTTTGTCATGGATGTTTTCCAACAATATAAAGCCTAGTGTATTTTATTTGGGAGGAAGAGAAAAAATCAATTCATTACATTTATTTTTCGATTTGGAGACAATATAAGTTGATATGAAATATTTTACTTAAAGTGAACACAATATAATGAAATATATGAAAATTTCACGCTTCAATAAATTGTATCTCTTTTCTAGTTTTGATTCCTCATTGTACCAAAAATTCTAAGTGCTCTAAAGTTAGAGATATATGCAACCCTAAAAAAAAGTTGATAAATAATAGCGTAGATTCATTTAACCTTGAATCTAACAAAAATAAATCTAAAAATTTAAAATGAGAATATTTTAAATAAAGATTATTGTTTGGTTAAGATAAATCTATGTTAATATTTTATTTGAAATATATAGGAATATAAAGTAGTATTTTTATATCATTTCTCAAACATAAATACAAACTTTCTTTGAACCAACATATTTAGAAGCATCCATGAACACTCATATTTATAAGTCACTTGCATGGAATAATGTTTAGTTTGCACCAGGACATAGTATGAAATGGAGATCATAGAAAATAAAAAGTAAACATATCATAATTGCTTGTCTAATGTACATACAAACTTTCTTTCAACCAACATATTTAGAAGCATTCATCAACACTCATGTTTATAAGTCACTTGCATGGAATAATGCTTAGTTTGCACTAGGACATAGTATGAAATGGAGATCATAGAAAATAAAAAGTAAACATATCATAATTTATCATAATTGCTTGTCTAATGTACATACAAACTTTCTTTCAACCAACATATTTAGAAACATTCATCAACACTCATGTTTATAAGTCACTTGCATGGAATAATGTTTAGTTTGCACTAGGACATAGTATGAAATGGAGATCATAGAAAATAAAAAGTAAACATATCATAATTGCTTGTCTAATGTACATGTGTTACATTGCAAGTCAAAATACTTATGAAACTCAAAAGGGTTTAGGTTAAAATACTTAATTCGTTACTAAATTAAAAAAAGGTTTGAAATTGATAAATTAATTTTCTTAAGTACTCGCATGTTTAGGCTACTAAAGAATTAGAATTCTTGATATTCAAATTGGGTTCTCCTTCTTTATTGACTCACATTTTTTTTCAAGACTAATATATTTATTTACCAAATCCTAATTTATCAAGATATAAGGACATTTATCACCTTGTTATATCTTATATCATAATACTAGAACTCTTTAACTTCATTGTTGTTATATCTTGTAATATTTAGACTCTCTATCTTCCTTGAGTCTAATCATTTGTTATTATTGCTACCTTGCCCTCCAATGTGCATTCAAAAATTATTGGCCAAAATCACTGATCCATATATATTATAACAACAAAAAAAAAATAGAGTTTAAAATAATCATGAAATCGAGACATTACCAAATAAAATCGAAACAATATATCTGGTGTACTATCACTACCGTCGTTATGATCCTTTCGAACTCAGATTGCCAACATAGTGAGTGGTTTCATTAAGCTCTTCGTTACACATGATGGAGGAGTGAGATTTGGTAGACGAGACATGAATCCTCACGTGCATTTACACGGACAAGTAGACGACTAGCGAGTCGGTGTGGTGGAGAAGCGAGGCCGAGCAAGCAAGGTCCTCATAACCATACGACTCAATTATTGCAATGACAAGTTTACCTAGTCACAATTAAGTAAAAATCAAATAATAGTTTGTAATCACTAGCACAATCAAAGAAGTAAAATTCATTAATATATGTTCAGAGAAGTAAAAGTCGTTAATATATGTTCAAAATTAATGGTGATCAATGTATATCAACCATTTTTACTTATGTGGTTGTGCTAGTTGATGGAAGATGTGCATGGAGAGGATTAGTAGATTATGAATTAAAATATCAATATAATTAATATTGAAATCCACATTAGATTTTAGTTAGCCATGGTTGACTATGGTTGACCATGTTTGACTATAGTTGAAAATGGTTGACCACAGTTGATTATGGTTGATTATGGTTAATAATGGGTAACCATGTTTGACTATGGTTGACTATGGTTGATCACATTTGACTACGGTTGACTATGTTAAACTATTATTGTCCATGTTTGAATTTGGTTGACCATATTTGACTATGGTTGACCATGTTGACTGTGGATAACTATGGATGACATGGTTGACCATGTTTTACTACTATAATCCTTAGTTGACCATGGTTGTCTATGGTTGAACCTGGTGGACCACAATTTACCATAGTTTACTTTGGTTTACTATAGTTCATTATGGTCGACATATGGTTCACTTTGTTTAATGTTTATTTACTATGATCAACTAACTGTTGACTTTGGTTTACTATGGTCTACTTATGGTTGACTTTGGTTTATGTTTGGTTTAGTATTGTTATCTTTGATTGACCATGATTGATTTTGGTTTTCTATGGTTGACCACAATTGACCATAGTTCACTTTAGTTGACCATGGTTGGCCATGGTTAACTGTGGATAACTATGGTTAACCACATTTTAATATGGTTGAATTTGGTTGGCCATAGTTAACTTTGGTTGGATGTGGTTCACTATGGTTTCCTATGGCTTAGTATGGTTAACCATGATTGACTTAGGTTGTCTATGATTCACTTTGGTTGACCATGTTTAACCATAGTTGACTATGACAATATCGCATTGAGACATTCATCTTGGTTGACATATTGTTATGAGGAAAATCACTCTTTGGAATGGGGTAAACCACAACAAACGAAATGACTGCAGAAATCAACTCTAATCTCAAGTATGCTATACAATCAAACATGTTATCAAGACAAGATAAAGAGCCTACCTCTTATGGACGTTCGATGAAGTCCATCGTTGAGCACTTGACTTAAAGCTATACACCTGCAACTTGTCCTCAACAACCAAGATACACAAGAATATCATGATAATATGTAAAGTTATCACATATAATAGCATAATCCATCAATATTCATAACAAATATGCCCATGGAATAACAATTCAAATATTTGCAAGACATTAATTGGACGAGAAAAAGTATTTCTATTAAAATATGATCAATGAAAGTGTATGAATGGAAAACTTCCATGTCGACATGTTTCAGAACCGAGAAACTAAGTCCCTTCCAGCTAGGCCTCCACCACTTCAATCCTCCACTAAATGAAATCTCATATAAGGGAGACAATGAGGTTCTCCATCAAATAGGGAAGAGCTTGGGAGTTGAACAATGTGTTCAGAATTAAAAGGACAAAGGGATGCGGACTCAATATGAAGTGAATAATTTATCTAGAGTAACTTTGCTCTCAAAGTTGAATTCTTCTCCCCTTTGCACAGTTTGGATATGGCCCATTTATAGCCTTCAAATGGAATTGAAGGACCGAGTCAAAACGTTTCCAGAATATGGAAGGTCAAGGATCATGGATCTTGTGACGTGACATGGAAACACGACACCATTTTTTAGTTTTGGGCACAAAACTCGATGTACATGGGTTGTAATGGTGCAACTTGCATATATGCATGTTGTATAGCTTTTAGGGCGTGTATATGTGGAAAAATATGATTTTTATATATGGGAATTGCAAAAAGGGACTTCAAGTATGCATAGAGAAATGGAAAAGGTCTTCTGAGTAAGTTGCATGGGGTGAGACAAATCTTGCTATAACAGATGTCCCCTAATGTGTGAGGTCATAGGAGTATCTGTGATGTCCAAAATACATTATAATTCCCAAAAGTGGAGTAATGGAGACCCAGATGAACGAACTAGTTTCTCATAAGAATATTACAATCCATAATGACTTTGTACTCATGGATTCCAATTTGAATTACACTGCAGATCTATGTGTAAATATACCAAACAATTGTTCATGGCCATGAATAGGAAATACAAAGTGGATATATACCAAAGGTTATCATATTCATGAACAAGGCCTAGTGAAAACCAGTCTCAAAATCAATCTGAAGATATCTGTATACAATGGAGTACAATCTGATCTCCCATGATCACTAAAGTCATATAGGTATTGGTCCAATGAATGATAGAAATAGCTTGGGAAAGTTGTGACTATAAACTGATGTCTTCCAAAGGTGCAAGTCTACATCATGTGAATAAATGAGTTGAGGTCAAACATAATGAGACTTCATTTGATTATTGGTCATTGAAGTATATCGTTAACAAATGAGAGACATTCTACCGATAATGAAAGTAGGTATCAAGGCATCGAGTACATTCTTACAAGTGTGAATAAAGGATTTGAGGTCGTACACTCTAAGAATCCATCGATCATGAGACATTGATGTATTCCCAACTATCGATGGAGAGAGAACCTGCCACTAATAACTGCAATCCTCTAGGTACTCATAGGACTCTAGGCCTCGTTTCCAGAATAGATGAGTTGAATTC
>ML813736.1:2357-28045 GCA_009831015.1 Picea engelmannii
ATTACATATCAATTTAAATACTGAAAATTAACTGAGGGAACCCTTACCTCGATCCCCTTCAACATGTATGCATCAAGAGAAACTAAATGCATACCTGCATGGTTGTTACCAACCTACTTGTTGTTGTATGACCAACTGATATTTGTAGAAGCTCACATACTTCCCCCTTCATCATTTTGATCACCAATCCTGCCATCCTCATGGGTCTTCACCTCGATGGAAATTATAAGCAACAACAACATCCACATATTTAACCCCGCTATATCATTTTTCTAATGCATACACAATTTAAGTTCATTGTATGCTTCATGCATCCTAGTGCATTCCTGTTTCAATTCACTTATTTATTTATCTATTTCTATTGTAGTTGGTTGTCCTTGAATTCCTTTAGATACTTGATGCCTTGTGTTCTCCCATTATTCTCATCTGCACTATGGTTCCCTGGGTCTGAACACTTTTCCGACCACATTCCACCTGGCCATTCTTTCCCACTTAGTATCATTCCCCAATGGAAATCCATTTTCATTCAGTGCCACTTTTGAACTGAGAGAGCATTCCATAATTCCTCTGCATTGGCATCTTGCTTCCACTGTGAACTCTGATTTAAGATTTTAGACAATAGATAAGTCATATCTAACAAATCCTTCCCTGGAACTCCTATGCTTGACACATAGAGATTATTCACACACCACCTCTTAAGCTCTTTTTTTCCTTCCACATCAAGCTTGCAACTGTCTACACATCTCTACCTTCAAGGCTATGGAGCCTTACTTTTCCTTTTTATGCCCATTAATGACATTATTCACCTACTAGCTTCATGTCCCATGTGAGGATTCTTTCTTTTGTAGTACCTCATCCAACTTTTGTAAGCAAAGCCATGCCTCCATGACCCTAACATCTGATCCTATTCTTGAATTGATCTGGCTATACCTCTAATCTTGATAAACTTGCAAGCAACCATCTTGTTAGAACTATACATATCATACAAAAATTGTTAATTAAATTTACAGGCACCTTTTCATGTAAGCGATAATATTATTCTTTAATTAATATCATTTTTCCTTTTTATATGAATTAACTCTTTTTTAATCATGACTGTGTGTTAGTTCTTTTGTCTTCATGAGTTGATCACATACATGGATCGACTCATTATATCGTACTCATGCTTCTGTTGTATTCTCAGTTCACAAACAAATCATATTTTGATCCTTTATCAATTCTCTGTATTATTCTAGTGTTAACTCTCTTTCGAGTTAAATCTTTATGAGGTGCTTCTTTCAAACCATTTACATATGACCATATGCGCAAAAGCATAGGCTTATTGATTTGAGCGTTGCCTCTTCTTTTCCCTTTGTTTCTTTATTCCATACGATCGCAGGTGGTGACCAGGTGCAAAGCTAAGAAGTGATTGATCACTTATCAAAATCAATGGTCACGTCTTAATGTCATGATGAACTGGATGGTTCTAATGAACTCCGACTCTCCGGCCTTTGAGATTTCTCACGTCTCCACACACACAAATCTCTGTAGTGAATTTCCCTGGAGTGACAGATATTCTGCCACACATCCTCTCCAAATCAACGACCTTGATTCTCTTCATGACTTCGACTCTTTTCGACCAAGACCAGATCAATGGTCCTTCGATATCCTCCTCTATCAACGATCGAGATCCTGCTTCAGAACTTTGGCACTTTCAAACTTTTCTCCTTTGTGTTCTCCAAGAGTGCTTCCACCCAAAGTCCATGATTTTTCGCCACATGCCCTTCTGGATCTACGGTCCAGATTCACTTCGGGTCTCCGGCTCTCTGGGATTTGGGAGTTTCAACTCTCAACTGAAACTCTCGAAGTGTTTTTCTTAAAAACTCTAATTTATTGACACGTACCCTTCCTGGAGATCAACAACCAGGACCTACTTCAGTGATTTCAAACTTTCCTTGACCACAAGCTCTCACTCAGGGGTTGTGGATCTTCTGCAACCTGTTCCTCTTGGCGATGAACGGTCCCTAAATCGCTTTGGGACTTCGGGACTTTGGCCAGTCAACTCTCCGGTGCACACAAAGGTTAACACTCATGCACCTTACCTTAGATCGGATGACTATCGTCCCCTTGCACTCATATCCGACGGTTAGGATTTGTTCCTTCTCAACACTTCTCCTCTGCTTCCCTCGACGTTGATCTAATGGTCCATGCTTCTTACTACAACCGATCTGACGGCTGTTGTCACTCCTCCTCTTGATATTTTAACTTCTTCCAACTTGGAAGAGTTTTGTAGATGTTCAAAGGTGTCAGCCTTCGTTTCTACTGTGAGCCCAACTATCTTGGGTCTTGCCTTTGCTCTTGAAGACATTATCTCTTCTGAGCTTTTCGATTCTCTCAGACTGACGATACTGAAGGACTCTGTTACTCCACAGATTTCCTAAAGGGCTCATGACCATCCATCTCGCAATGATTCTTAAGTCATTAGTAGTTCAAGTAACTTGAATATCGTCTACTTCCTAGATCTGACGGTCAGGATGTTTCCCGGGCATTCTCAGATCTAAGGCTCAGAGTTAACTTCGGGACTTCAGAACTTCAGGGATTTTACCTCCCTTACGAAGAACTCATTCAATTCTCTGAACTCGCTAAGTTCGAATGGCTCTAAGGGTTAACTCCCACACTCTTTCCTGTATCCAACGGTCATAACAGACCATGGCTCTTTCCGAACAATTTTTCGTTCGTTCTCCTTCCAAACAAAGGGACCTTCCCTTTTGATACTTCGACCTCACTACTCTTCTTGAACTTTGAAAGCTCTGAAATACTTAAGAGCTATGTGCTCTTTCTCCTAAATTCAACATTTAGAAGGGTCTTCTGCACACTCTCCATATCTGACGGTCGTAAGGGGTTTCCCTTTTCTTCCGAACAGATCCTATGTTTCCCATTACTCTACGGTCCAACACCACTTATCCCGCCCATCCAGGCTTAGTGTTGAAACCATGGGTCAGAACTTGAGTTTTGTCCATTTCGACAAAAACTCCTTCCGAAACTCTTGCTTCAATTTCCACTAACATGGTCCATCCAGGCTCAGTGTTGAAACTATGCTCTGATACCAATTTGTAACATCCCCGATCATCACGGGTCGAGTAATGCTACCAACACAACCTTAAAGTTGTCTTTTACTGCTCTGATCTATGACAGCTCCATCCTTAAACTACTAGGCTATGCCACACATAGATACTTGTGTAAAAACATACACATCCATATAAACATAGAATGACTATTCTACATATATATAACATAATAATGTGAAAATAACAGTAAGCCTACACATGAAACATATACAACATACACATGCAATACTCATCAATTACAACATATGTACCATTACACAACATGTAAATGAACATAAAATAGGTACTTATCTTTTATTAGAAGACCACCAACTACCTGTAGACCTTCCACGAACCTCCCATCCATAGACGACGCTGCTCATCACGCTCAACAGTGGGTCACCCCCGAGCTGGGACTAAGCTCCACCCAGGGCAAGGGAATCCTAGACTACGCTAAGGTTATAGGAAATTGCACAGTGTAACTGGAAGGATTCTCTCCAAGAGCCTTCTTACACCCACTACTCACGGACTCTCATTCCCCACATGCACATTCCACCCGGGAGTATACACCTTCACTGTCACACAATCCATCGACTGCTTCACCTCCCTCTCAGGGTATCGACAACAGGTCGAATTAGGAATTATTAGAGCTTTGTAGCTAGTGCTGGACTCTCTCTAGGAGAAAACCACTTCCCAACAAACTCTCTCACCTGGAGAGAGCTGCTCATAGGCCCGACAACCCGCCTCTTCAACCACGGGCCTGAAAAACCCGCTTCTTCAACCATTTTCAACTCAATTCCTGCAAGGTGAGCACAACAACCACTAGTCAATACAACTCAGGAAAACAGAAGGCAACAAGTCACACTCAGTCCAGGAATTGCGTGGCCACAACAACCCACAGTTACGACACCACATGGCTCAGAAAAATACAGGATACTCGGACTTCCCTGGAGACATGGATCAGTCCGTCGGTTTTCCCACGGGTTTTAGGGATGGACTCGACTCTGCAAAAGAAGATAGGTTGGGTTCACGGAATCACGCAGGTCGACTTCAAGGATCTGGGTTTTCAGAGGTGCATCATTATGCAGAGGTCAAATAGAATTCACGTGAATGTCCAGCCACGAGTTCAGGCGGAGGATGGGAGAATGGAAGAGTGAACAACCTTCCTGTGAGGGTTTCCTTCACTCTGCGCGGGTAAGCAGATGCAGACGCAGAGGCAAATGATTTAGATGCCCCAGATCCTAACGAACCCAGGAAGAGGATGATGAATGAGGAGTGAACCCCCAACACGATTGACTTCTACAGCTTTAACTGCATGTGCCTAGGTCGACACTTGTCTTCTTGGAGTTGCATGCGTTTCCTTTTGCACACGTTGCCTCTCCCAGGAATTAGGATAAAAACATGTCTTTTACACAGCTTTGGAATAATAATAAATTATTATTCTCAAGGACTTAAGCCCCTAATCTTAGCCCCTCTTTCCAACCTTTCATCCCCCTTTCCCTTACTCACCTTGTGGAAGCTTAGTCCTCCATCACTCTTTCTTCGTGGTTAGTCTGCACACAACAATGTTTATATTTTTATTAATGATCTGCATATTTACATATACAAATTCAGGCTCATGGCCTTGAGCATATATTCTCTCCGACCTAATAACATATAAGTCTTCAGGTTATAAACACTTGGCTCACCAGCCTATAAACGTAATTACAATTCAGTAATTATAACTGGGGCTCATCCTTGTAGTATTACATATTGGAATTGTTATTTTATGATAATTTTATTCTATTTTACTTCAGTAATCTAACTTGGTTCTTTATTGTTGGAAAATTGGGCAACTCAAACACAAACACACACACATAAATTAACCTACAAGAACACCAATATCCTGAAACCTTACATTGCATTGATCTATAATTATCTCATGATACAATAGAGTACAATGAGGTCCCTTATATAGGAACAAGTGACCATAACATACATGTCATAATATGAGTGTTAGTTCAACCATCTCCATAACTATCTCCACAATATCTTCTATGAGTATCTCCATAAATAGCTCAAGTGATATTCATGAGATCATCATCCCTAACTTCTCTCTTTGCCTTCATATTCAATTCATACGTGCACCTTTGTGCATTATATTCATTTTCACATATTATAATGTCACCATATAATTATCGCAAGTATGAATTATTCCTTCATACTCCTCCTTAATAAAAACTTGTGATTCAAATTAGATATCTGAGTTGTCTTCAATTTCAGTTTTTTTTGTACTCTGCATCATCTTCAGTCTTCCTCATCTTCATTCTTTTGTACTCTGCATCATCTTCAGTCATCCTCATATTCATTCTTATTTACTTTACATCATCTTCAGTCTTATGCATCTTCATTTGTCATTACCTTCTTGTATTGTACATGAGTTGCACCATTCTCTGATAAGTTTGGATATTGAGTCAATCATCTGAATTGCTTCATCTTCATATCAAGTTTTTTCTTTGACTTACCCTCAATCATCTCATGGGTTTTATTTGGCTTACCCTCAACCAATACATCATATCCTAGGTTTTCCTTGGCTTACCCATAACCATTACAACATATCCAAGGTTTTGGATTACCCTTAACCTTTACAAGTGGTTTCTGAATCACCACAAACCAATATAATAAAATGACTCATGATTTGATTTACTCAAAGAAATGACTCAAGTAGAATAGATTGACAAATATTTCCTTTGACATGCGATTATGACTCTTTGGACAACTCCTTAATAACAACTCGACTTTGAATACCAACTAACTCATGGACTTTTTTTATGTGAGAGATATTGTTGTACATTAGAATATTCAACTTGTAAAATCCTTTCAACATGGAAGTAAATTTTTGCCATTCTTGTGCACATAAATCCAACCACACTGTACATTTATATGAGGCTTTGATATATCTCTATTCCAACACTTATGATGATCATGATTGGTAGAACCAAAAATATTGCAAGGATGCAAGTTCCAACATTTTTCCTATACACAAACTATGTACCACAATGACTGCAACATTGTTTCTGCTTGTGCTCCTGCTTCTGCACTTGGTTTTTTACTGCGACTACTCCCGCTTTGTTGTTGTTGCTTCTATCTATAGATATTTAATTTGTTGTCAATGTTTCTTCTTTTACAAATTTGATGTTTCCATTACTTATGTTACCTTCATAACCAAGGCCTTCATTTCTTGGTCTTATACATATCTCTATGGGATTTTGGATTCCTTTCCCATTCTTTGCTAAACACTTACCATCAAAACCCATTTTATGCATGATTTTGGAACCGATTCCCTTAGTATGCTTTTCAAAACAACCAAGTTCATCATCTTCATTATCAGATTTATCTTCAGAAACAACAACATAATTATCATCTTCAATATGAGTTTCATCTTCAAAAATATCACTGGAATCATTTTGTTGTGTCTCATAATATGTGAAAGATACATGTACATCCTTATCAATAAAATCACCATTATCATATGAACTATCAAACTTTGGAAGAAAATCACTTGTGTCACAAATTACATCACAATTACTTTTTCTCGGTTCATTCTTCTTACTTCACCTTCAAGTGCTAACACCACATTTTCCTTTGACAGTAAATCTTGTTGCAATGATTCTATCATTTGATCCTTCTTATCATTAAGTTTGAGGATATCATTTACCCATTCATCCAATGATTCCAACCTTTCTTCTAGTTTACTTATGCATTCTCTAGTGCAATCAACAAATTCTTTAAAAAATGTGTTCCTTATTGAACTGTCTAGTTTGTTTTGTTTGTGTAGCTTGTCGATTTCATGAAGTGCATCATCAAGATCATGTTGAAGAAGTTAAATTTCATGGTTATCATTTTGTAGACTGATGTCACTAAGGTCAATAACCCACAGTTAGGCAACATCTAAATTTTCTTAGCTTCTCTATAAGCCTATCATAAGGCTACCAAGGATCTATTCCACATTACCCAAACTTGATCAAAGTTCAATATCGTAAGTTGATCACATAATGGATCAACTCATCTCTTCAACCTAGCACTATCATTATCTTTGAAATTAATATAGTGGACAATTTATTTTTATTTATCCTCTACTATCCACATGATCTTTTCCCCACAAGTTCTACATGATATCACACGAATACAATATCATCAAAGGATTTTTATCAGTTTCTATTGTTCTTGAGTGGATTAATTTTGTTCCATTAGCTAACTTCAATTATGCTTCTACCATTCATGTGGTCGAGGGTTTTGAATCAGGGTTTCTTTAGCACCAAATCCTTGGTGTCTCGTCTATACGAACCGGGGCTATAACCTCGCAAGATCCATTTTGCATTAGTCCCAACTGAATGCTTTCTATCATACGACCAAACCCTGTGACTGAGAGTTAAACAAAAAGGTGCCAAAACTTAAAATAGGTGGTTTTACCTTTTCACGTCGTGGGGGTTGTCGAAAGTGGTTTCAACCCACAATACCACCAGCGCGCGGGTACTTTTATGCTAATATTCGTGCAACTTGTCATGCTCCTTGTGATATGGAGCATCGATCTAAATCTTTGATCTTCAGCTAGATTCCTTCGCACCATAAATTCTCCACTGACCTCATCTATGGTCGGGACTTGATCAACCTTTGATTGGACGATGAAGGTTACTCCTCTCTTTGGCGTAGGATATGACACTGGTCTTTATTGCGCAATTTGATCTGAGATATACATCTATTAACTATGGAGGGAATTCTTCATTAACCTAATATTTAAAACCTGCAATGTTTCTTTGACAGAGAATAACACACACAAAATGCAGAGGCTCTTCACATCACATACTACTCGAAATAGAGTATCCTTCTCTGTATTAATGCGATTCACACCCTATTGTACATAATGATTTACATAGGCCTCCTTTAATGGCCTTTCAAATCTCATACTCTCCTTTTTGCCCTGATTCCTCATTCAATTGGCCACCCAATGGCCTACTGACTATACTAACTCTCCAAACACAATCCTCACACTCGAGACTCCCCATGCCTCTTAGGATTACAAACTTAACAAAGGAACCTGAACCCAATTATGGTTCAGATCCAAGATATCCTCAACAACATTCCTAAGGATCTTCACAGATCCACAAATTACTCCCTCAATCTCTCAAGCAATCTCTAAGAGATTCATATCCCTAAGCAATCTCTAAGAAATATTCATGAGATCTATAGCATCTAGAACTTTCTCATGCTCTCGAGAAAAAACTCAACTAATAGATTTTAATTGCATATTCATTCATTCCCATGCACTCCTTCTAGAATCCTCACAAAAACATAGGAAAATACATTAAAATGTACATTGGGGAACCAAATCCCTTAATAAATGAAGACCCCTTAGGTCGGGTCAAATGAAATAGGTTTTGGAGGCTAAATTCTCCTGCATCAGACTCCCAAGGAACAAAATGTTCATGATCTCCTAATCATGAGTTCTTTTGTTGAAGTCTTCACTAGATCCCAAACTTTGTGTTGTAGCTTATTTCCCTTGCTGTCCTACCATGGTTCTACTACATTCTCCTTCAATTCTCTAGGCCTCCAAACTTTATGTCGTTGTTGCCCACTTTATTTGTTGTTTCAAAATTCTTCATTCAACTTGATTTTATTGCTTCCTGTCCTTGTTATGAACCAAATACTTGCATACAGAAACACCACAAATATTTAGAGAACAATATAGAAGAACCACACTTTTATTATAAGAAAACCCTTGAGGTATGGAAACACCATACAATGGATCCTATTATGGAAGGGACCCTCTCTTGTTCACTTGCATATTTGAGGGGACATCCTCCTATTAAGCTATCACTCCAAATACAATACTTCTCTTCATATCCCATTACATTGTTTGAACCCCTTTATCTAGTGCTACCATCACCTAAGAACATTCTAGAGGAGGAATCTTCTAGAAGCATAACCTTCTAAGAAGTCCTCTTACATTTATTATATCTAACTACCCATTTATTATATCTAACTACCATAGTGGGAATTATTTAATAATATAGTGGACCTAGTGCACCTTACATTGAATGTCCTAAACAACATCTCTAGCTACCTAACATTCCACCCCCCTTATGAAAGCGTTGTCCTCAATGCTTGTTAAGAGGGTGTACAACCATATAACAAGGTCCCATGGATAAGTGTGGACCATAATGTTAAAGATGACTGGAGAACCAAGGTCCCATGTATAAATGTGAGCCACCATGCTAAAGTAGTTGAACTGCCACTGTGAACCTGGGTCCCATGTCCAAGTGCTCATGTGAACTCCACGCTGAAGATATTGGAACTCGGGAACCAACTGAAAATGATGCTTTAAAGATTGACACTGGTCATGTGGATCAAAATATTTAGAACTGACAAAAAATGCATCCACTTCTACTGGAGAATAATAAAATCGAAGAAGAATATGCAGAGAATGATCTTGTTTACTCTCCGGAAATTTCTCTACCCGAGGGGGAGTAGAGTCATCAAATAGAAGATGGATGTGGTTTTCATCCTAGAAATGACAACTATCCATATACCAATCATCACAATAGTCTTCCAAATCATACCAAGCATACACATCTTAATGATATTCATCCATGATGTTCACCAAATTATATTTCTCTTGAATGCTCACCAAGGACTCATGAATACTATGAAAACTATCCCTGAGACCATCTTGAAAGTTATGCAATATGTCATGCATTTGGGATTTGAATGCTTCAATAGTGTGTAGAATTTCCTTGAGGGTTTGAGAGTGAATATCCATTGGAAACACCACATAAAATATACCAAAAGAAAGTTATGGAAATTCTCTATCCAATGGCACTGAACTGGTAGAAAATATGAGCACTCTTTGAAAAGTTATGGTCTTTGCAGTCCCACCATCGTCACGAAGACCCTAGGAAATGACCGATTTTAAATTGGCGATATCTTCACTTTCGAAGCTTCGATTTGGGTGATTTTTTTTTTTAAATCAACTATTTTTGAAAGAGGAACTTTGATCTGTATTTTTTTTTGGAAAATTCGGTTCTGGATACTATAGAAATAAAAAAAATCACGCGTCTGTTCGTGGAAAAACCCTGAAAATAACATATTTTAAAATGCCAATATATTTATTTCCCGAACTCTGTTTCAGATGATTTGTATTTTTAAATTGAGTGTTTTTATGTGGGGAACTCAGATCTACAATCAATTTTTGCAAAAAAAAAATTTGGAATGTCACGACCCTCTTTTTCTTCTTTGAAGAATTTTTTTTGCAAAAATAAAAACAAATTTCCCACACTTCTTGCCAAGGAAAGTGCTCTGATACCAATTGTTAAAAACTTGAGTAGATCTACAAATATAATCACCACAAATATCGAATACACAATATATTCATAGAGTAATATAGAAGAAACCACACTTTTATTATAAGAAAACCCTTGAGGTAGGGCAACACCATACAATGGACCCTGTTATGGAAGGGATCCTCTCATGTTCACTTGCCTCTTCGAGGGGGCATCCTCCTATTGAGCTATCGCTCAAAATACAATACTTCTCTTCATATCCCATTACATTTCTTGAACCCATTTATATAGTGCTACCATCACCTAAGAACATTCTAGAGGAGGAATATTCTAGAAGCATAACCTTCTAAGAAGTCCTCTTACATTTATTATATCTAACTATCCATTTATTATATCTAACTACCATAGTGGGCCTTATTTAATAATATAGTGGACCTAGTCCACCTTACATTGAATGGACTCCACTACCTCTCTAGCTACCTAACAGTCCTCATGCTCTTGTTGTACATCCTGCTGGGAATCTTCTTCATTAACATCCACAACTTATCAATCTCCTCATCCATCTTTGCTCTAGGCTGAATGTCATTACTGCCACTGTTCCTTTGCTACTGCACATCTTATTTCTACATAAGAGTTATAAAACTCTTACCTAACATTTGCTTCATATTCTTCCTTGCAACTTTCTCCTCATTGTCTATTAAGACAATGTATGCTTCCTCTAACTCTAACTTCACATGTTGAATATGCAGTCTCTAGCTCATTAGCTTTTCCTCTAAGAAATTTAACTCTTCATACAATTCAACAAAACTATCATGAATTGTATTCTCTATGCAATATCCACCACTTGGGTCTTCTGTCAGGCATTCCTTCATAAACTCCATCTCTTATCTTGACAAAATATTATCTTCTAACACTCCAATGGTTGAAAACTCCTTGAGCATGTCTTCATAAGGTGATCCTCCATCCTTTGTACTTGCATAATATCTGTAAGATAATGCTGCTTCACCTTAATTTAGAACATAAATTGAGCTTTGTTCTACTTCAACCTCCTCAAAATATGCATATATGCTCCAACTAGTAGGTTCATAATTACAAGTCTCTTGAACTTCTGTTGTTGCCATCATTACCATGCATTCCTCTATGTATTGAGTAGTGCCTCTATTTGGTTCTATTTTTGAGTATTCTTCTCCAAGTGAAGTTTTTCTATTACTCTAATAATTGTTACAAGTCTTTATTTGGTTGTATTCAACTTCTCTTGTTACAATATTTCCCTCATTGTCATCAAGGTCCATAAATATATGCTCAATAAAAAAATTCTCTATCTAAGCCACCTACTCTAAGAGCTTCATTTCTTCATCAACATGCATAAGCACATAATCCAACTTCTGATCATTACCTCCCAAATCTGCAAACATACACAAAATTTCATAATAAAAAATGTAAGGCTCTTCATTTGATTCCTTAGTCTCCACATCTTTATGCCAATATGAACTAATGCAATAGTTCATAATGATGTCAAGAAATCTCTCCTCAATGTTTATAGCCTCATCTTCATCCAGGAACAATCTTTGTTCTGGTTCACATAAGAAAACTTTTACTCCATACTCAACTGTTCTGAGTTCCTTCTTTAACTTGGCATGCATCCTTTGCCTTAACCTCACCTGTAGTGAGTGGCATCTCATCTTATTCTTCTTCATTGTTAGCCATAGCTCCGGTCTTCCACATATTCTTGCAACCATTCCTTTAGTACACTGAGATTTACTTTTATCTCAACCATCTCTCTCTCAAACTCTTCATTACTCAACTTCATTATGCCAACTGCTTTGGCATTTTCCTTCTTCTGTTTGTGACTCCATTATCAACCCTGTAGATGACTATCAATAGTCACCTTATCCTCTTTCCTCTGTGGACTCTCCTTGCCCACTTGTGAGCTGCAACAAGCCTTTCCCATATTTGCAAAAAGTCTGCTACTTGTCACTGGTACCAATCATCCTTTTGGTACATTCTCTTGGTTCTCTGTAATATAACCATTTCTTGAGCACTCCTATTCCTCAACTTCTAAAGATGCTTGGTTGATGCAATCAATTGCTCACCTTTCTTGAGAATTGCAATTGTCCTCTTCTCCTTCAATTTTTTTTTTTGGGCTCTGTCATAAATTCTCTCACTTCTCTTATCCTTTAAGAGCTCCTCATTCTCTCTGTTCCTCTATTATAGCTTCATTGTTGTAATGGCTAATATATATCATCCTTTTCTGCTACAATATCCTTTAGTCTGCTTCAACCTGCAAACACAAATTCTTTTTGACCAAAGTTAGCATAAAAAACATTGTTTCAATCCTTATGAGATCTATGATATGATCTCATCTTCAATATCCTCCCTTTTGAGAACTTAAGATGTTCCCCTTATCTTCTTATAACTTTGATTTGTTGTCCTATGCTACTAGATTTATTCTACAACTCCCCTGTTGTGCTTTGCTCTTGTCATGATTTAATTCTCTTCTGCTGCTACTTGCATCAAACTCCTTCCAAGAGCACTCCTGTATTGTATTCTTCCTCAAGAAACATTCTTCAAGAGAATACTAGCTCTCATAATCCTTTGCAATATCAACCACAAAAAAATTTCAACTCCTTCTCTCTCACCCTTTCCAATCTCAATGAGAAATTTAACCACTTCTTTGTTACCTTCAATCCAAAAGAGTATTTCCAACTCTGTACCTTAAAGAACATTAGTGTTCTTATCTTCCCTGACAAAGTTCAATCTTGATCTGTTGCAAGTTTTAAAAATAAAATCACCTAACTAACAATCCCAAAGAACATCAACCTTCCCTGCATTCTCCTCAAAATAAATCTCTCTTCAAGAACATATCAGTTCTCTGCAATCACCTCTAATAGCCAAATCCTTGTGTCTCGTCTATATGAACCATGGCTATAACCTCACAAATTCCATTTTTCATTAGTCCCAACTAAACGCTTTCTATCATACGACCAAACCCTGTGACTGAGAATTAAACAAAAAGGTGCCAAAAATTAAAATAGGTGGTTTTACCTTTTCACGTCATGGGGATTGTCGAAAGTGGTTTCAACCCACGAGACCACCAGCGCGCGGGTACTTTAATGATAATATTCATGCAACTTGGCATACACCTTGTGATATGGAGCGTCGATCTAAATCTTTGATCGTCGGCTAGATTCCTTCACACCAGAAATTCTCCACTGACCTTGTCTACGGTCAGGACTTGATCAACCTTTGATTGGACGACAAAGGTTACTCCTCTCTTTGGCACATGATCTGATGGTCTACAATTGATCTTCTAAAGATCAATGATACATGTAGCCTCTTCCATGGTTTTTCAATTAACATTGGAGATGGATCATCGATCTTATAAGTGATCGTCGAATAATTTCCATGATTTAGATCCTTATTGAAGTTATATCCTCCAATGGACCTTTTACTGCAACTGGTCTTTATCTTGTAATTTGATCCGAGAGATACATCAATTAACTATGGAGGGAATTCTTCATCAACCTGAGATTTAAAACATGCAATGTTTCTTTGACAGAGAATAACACACACAAAATGCAGAGGCTCTTTAGATCACATACTACTCGAAATAGAGTATCCTTCTTTGTATTAATCATATTCACACCCTATTTTACTTAAGGATTTACATAAGCCTCCTTTAATGTCATTTCACATCTCAGAATCTCCTTTTTAGCCCAATTCTTCATTCAATTGGCCACCCAATGGCCTACTGACCATACTAACTCTCCACACACAATCCTTACTCTCAAGACTCCCCATGCCTCTTAGGATTACAAACTTAACAAAGAATCCTAAACCCAATTATGGTTCAGATCCACAATATCCTCAACAACATTCCTAAGGATCTTCACAGATCCACACATAACTCCCTCAATCTCTCAAGCAATCTCTAAGAGATTCAGATCCCTAAGCAATCTCTAATAAATCTTCACGAGATCTATAGCATCTAGAACTTTCTCATGCTCTCGAGAACAAACTCAACTAATAAAGTTTAATTACATATTCATTCATTCCCATGCACTCCTTCTAGAATCCTCACAAAAACATAGGAAAATACATTAAGATGTACATTGGGAACCAAATCCATTAATAAATGAATACCCCTTAGGTCGAGTCAAATGAACTAGATTTTGGAGGCTAAATGCTCCTGCATCGTAGACATTTGTCTCCTTTACCCATTATAAATTGCATTTTGAATCACACTCGCTTGTCAAGAAGTAACACACCAAATCGGGTATCAGGCACAATCGAGCATGCACCCATATTTTAGACAAAAAATCATAGGAGTGTCAAGTACCATTAATCATGCACCCCCTTTCAATGACATGAAACCAATTTACAACTCTTGACACATTTATTCTTAAACGATTCTTAACTTGGATTTTAATTTCAACCTCAATTTCCACTTTACTTTGGCTTTGACCTAACTTGACTCTCAACTTCAACTTCAAACTTTTGACACTACTTTTTCTTTTGCATTTTTTTTAAATTTCAAAACAATGTTAAATAAACTTTGCATTCCATTATTTTAGACTCATTTGAAATAAACCCTTACATTAGACCAAGACACCCATCATGAAACTAATACATTACTACAAAGAAAACTATACCTATATGCAAGACATTCAACACCTCATTCAAGACATGTGGGTTGTCTTCAGACTTATTTTCATTAGAAAACCACATCGTTGGTTAAGGCTCTATCGTATTTGAACACAAGGGTGCGAGGTGGAAGCACACATTATCCAACTCTTTTGACGATTTCCAACGCAAGCTTAGAAATAAAATTCAAAAAATGACACATAAACAATGGAACAATTTTTTTATTTTGGCTCTCTTTGATCTCACTAACAAGCAAATTCAATATGTATGGATGAGACTTTAACTACACAATGTGGACTCTGACTCAGAGAAAAAAATAAATCGAGAAATGCTTTCTTCATAGTTAAGAGGCCTTGAAAAATTCTGCACATTTTTAAAACATTCTCACGTGCTTTACAAACAATCTCAACACTCTTTAAGATATTCTTGGTGAACCTCCAGAATGAGAAGAATTTTGCATATATTCATTTTTCACATATTATAATGTCACCATATAATTATACAAGTATGTATTATTTCATTTATTATATTATATTCTCAATTTGATTCTCTTTTATGTTATATTCCCCCCCTTTTTTTAAAATTAATTCCTTATTTTATTATATTCTCATTTCTTAACTATTACTTATTTGTGAACATCCCCATTAATATTAATTTTAATTCTCATTTTACTAAATGAATTATTCTCTAATGTCTAACTCTATTTATTACTAACGTTCACTCTTGTCTATCTTACAAATTTTTATTTGGATCTCCTTATAATGGGTGGAATATCTACTCGAAACATTGGAATGTTTCTAAACTCTAACATAGTTCATATCCCAAAGACTCACTATAATTATGTCTAATTGTAGAAATCCTCACTCTAAAAAAATGTTTTACAATTTTCAATCATTTAAACCTAATTTCCCCTATATTTATAAAATCTAAATACAACAAATTTTAAACTTTATAGTTTTTTTCCTATGTTCAAAAAACATAATTTAAGGTAATTTTAGTTAAGAGTTTATAAAAGGAGGATTGTTTCAGATGATTTCCTTGCTAACGGAATATTGTATTCAAAGTGATAACAACATTGATTTTTTTCCACAAAAAACTCCCTGATGCATTACTTGCATACATAGGCTTATCTTTCATAGGAGGAAATTGACCAAGTCACCAACAAAAATGATGGGTCTACCACCAAATGGACTATATTTATTCTCTAGAAATGCTTCTTGTAATCAATAATCAATATGTATGAATAACCTAGGTCCTATAATTCTCATTTCATCCATTAAAATATATCAAATATGCCTCATTTCTTCTTGAAATATTTTTAGATATTGTACATGCAGGTGTTGCATGTCTTTAATAAGATTTTTTTTAGAGATACGTGTATTTTCTTTGCATGTATATTAAAAACAATGATTCCTATTAGAATGAAAAAAAACAGTGGACTATTTCCATTAGTTGTTGAAGTAGAAAGAGCATGAGAAATACATTGACTAATATAAGAGGTGTTTGTGCTAGTAATTCTTTTAATAATCATTTTAAGAGTATCATGACTTTCGTCTTCAATTGAATGTTGTAAAATAATATAAAAAGTAATTCCTTATCTTTCTACAAAGGAAAATGGTGATGCAAATGTGTTATGAGAATTTTTAACAACAAAACCCCTTGATTGGACATTTTTCATAAATCCAATGGCCTCTTCTGCAACACAATTTGAAACTATTATTTTCTCTTAATTAAAAAAATAAATCAAAGTCTCTTTGACCAAGAGTGTGAAGGTCAGAAACCTCAACTTTATTTGGAGGAATCAGTCGAGATAAAAGAAACCAATCTTTGAAATATTTTTCAACATTGAATTCTTGTTCATGGGAATGTTCATCTTCTTTAGCATTATCAAATGACAAAAGGGATCAATCAACATGCGATGGTCGATATCGAAAATTCCTCTAATTTTCAATATCCATTTCACTTGAAAGGCCTATATCTATGGGAATGTCACGAAATGGTTTGTACAAAAGTAACTCATTGCAACAAAAAGTCTCAATTTCATTTGAACACTCATTAGGAAAAGAATAAAACCACGGCCAAACTTGAAAAATGGCATGGGAATCTCTATGTTTCCATGGTTATTTCTTATGTTGGGCATCAAGGTCCAAGATCTATCTTGTTGTTTCTATCATAGACCAAATTTGTTAAAAAAAAATAGGTTAATTTTTGGTATATAAACAAAACTATTCTAAGATGAAAATTAATGAAAATTAATAAAAATCCTTTTATAATTTCCATAATACCTTTTTATGACCTACAATCAAGTTTATGTAAAAAAGATGTTAAACACATTGATTTTCTCTATGAATAGGAATTCTAGTCACATGATCATGTTGGGAGCCATTTAGAAGAGTAAAATGTCGTCTTAAATATACATAATCTTAAGCATCGTCTAAGGGTCTACCTAGATTTGGAGTAGGAGGAATGAATCCTCTACTTACAACATCTTTCTGTAAATTTTCTCGATTGCATTTCTCTAAATTAAATGCATTATATGGTGTTCTAGTTAGAAAAATATAGAATCTTTAATGTCCAACTTAATCATGCCTAAAATGAGAATTACGAATGTAAAAATAAATATTAAATAATATACATACAACATTCACTGAAAACGAGAAATATGGAGTTTTGTTTTTAGTATATAAATGTAACTTAGTTAGTAGCTTTAGGACTAGATTCTTTTTTTTTTAAGAAAGGGAACGTTGTATTCAATAACTTTGTCTTCCTTCGACCAAGATTTAGTACCATCACTTGCATAGTGACAAGCCTTTAAGAAGGACCATTAAATCCCTCAGCATATTATTATACATAACGTTATATTCTCCTTAGTCATGAGTTTTGAAAGCTCCATGCATACATATTTCTATTAAATTTAAAATAATGATAATAATATTAATAAAAATAGTTTGTGATGCACCATATTTATTACTTATTATTAATACAAATTTAAAATAATGATAATAATATTAATAAAAATAGTTTGTGATGCACCATATTTATTACTTATTATTAATATGGGGCATTACATAAGTGTAAAAATGTTAATCATGAAAAAATAACATTATAATTTGTTTTTGTTAATATTGATAAATAATATATAGTCATCATACTGCATGGTTCATGGTTCATAAAGTGAGTGTTAAAGATTTGTCATGTATAAGAAAATTGTTAAAATAGCTATTTTGAATACATTGATATTAAACATGATTTAAAAGAAATTGAAATTGTGGTTAAAATTGAATTTAGATAGATTTATATAAATATTATATGAATTTATTGATTTTTTTTACATTGAGGAGATTAGAATTTAGGATATATCGGAGATAGTGTTGATTTTTTAAAATTTGGTTCATCAACTTTTGATACATTTTGGGGGCCCTAAATAACATTCTTTTTAGCCCTAGTGATAGATGAGGATTATTATAATCTTATCTCATCCAATATGGAATTGTTTTTCTCATTTATAATTTTCCAACAAGCTATCATGCATCTAAAGTAGAGTTTATATGAAAAAATTATGGCCTTGACAATGTAATGGTCTAAATACTTTGCACATCTCCAAGTGGTGTCCATGTAAGATCACCATAATTAGAATATGGGTAGTAACATGGGGGAATCCACTAGACACTTCTAAAATCATAATGGAGGCTACACCATGGTTTCAAAACCCAAAACCTAACCCTAATTATAGCTATCAAAAACCTAGTAGGAGGGAAAATGGTTTTCCTTTTCACTAGCTGCCAACTATTCAATAATTTGAGCAGGAGTTTGGAGGAGATGCTAACATAGTAGAGAGAGAATCATTGTAGAATACTATAGAATACCACAGTGTTTCATAACTTCATTAATATTGAAAATCTTTGTTGTATGTATTTTAATCTTCATAATATATGAAGATGATAGGCACAATGCTTCATTCAAACACTAGTTTTCCCATATGGGTTTACAAGGTAAATATCTGTATCTTATTCTGTGTTTTTTTTTCAATTGTACTATATTTTGTGTTTTTATTTTTGTTATAGTGGTAGAAATACAAAAAGATAAACATGAACTTTTCACATTTGAATTCAATTCCCATACTTAAAAAAATAAAATTAATTAACAACAATATTTTAATTGTTAACTATATGAATTAGTGTACCCATATATGAATAACACACACACACACCATAAAGAAAAAAGTTCGCAAGGAAACCCAATGGATGCTACCCCACTTTTGTGGATGGCATCCCTAGTAAACTTGTTAATGTAGACTAGTGCAGCTCACCCAAGGGGATTTGAACTAGGTACCTATTGGCATATAACTAGCTAAATTCCCAACAACATTGACCACAACCAGTTAAGCTAACCCCTTTAGTTAGATAATCAACATTTATATACAAGCATGAGAATCAAATGTAGTCATGCACTTTTACATGATAGAGGCTAGATACATTAAGGGTTGTCTTGAGGTGAACAACTATAAAAAAATTCTATCCTATAATAGGATTGAAACTAACATAACAAAGTGTTTCAATTATAACTTAAACTACTCCACCTAGTCATTTAGGTTCGTGCTCCTCCTCAACTCTTTCTTTATCTCTCCTCGTGCCTCCTTTATCTTCTCATGGCACAAAGCAAGTCTTTGTAGGCCTTGAAGAGATAATTTTTTAGTGAGAATGTTAGGAAAATTTGTTGTGGTGACTTTGGGGCTTCTGCAATGCTTCCTCTTAGTGTAAAAGTTCTCAATATTGCTCAAGTTTCTATTGGTTTGAATGGTTTATTCATAATTTTTCTCAAATTACATGGGGAGGGTTTCATCCTCACATAGGATACATCATGGATTTTTCATCAACGAGTATGAAGTGGTATCCTATGTAAAATTCCAATGGATCTAAGTTGGGAGGGTTGGATACGTCTTCAACAACATCGAAAGATTCTCCCCTTGATGGGGTTATTTAATGTGAACCAATATCTTCCAAATATGCGCTTTTGCGTAATGGTTTGAACTATGATAATGCTAACGACATTGCTAATTTAGTTCTTAGTAATTCTTCTTTAGCCTCCATAACAACTCTTGTCTTATCCTTTTGTATAAATAAGTCAAACTCACATATGATTTTGAAGCTTGATCAAACATGGATTAAGAATAAGAAGGACCATTTTTTGAATCTTGAGATTTATTTGCATATCTATTTTCTTATGTCCATCAGTAGGTGATATTGAGTCATGGATCTTAGATTCTAGGAGTTTTTTCATCAATATTATGGTTTTGATCCATTTGTGTGCTTACAATTTCTTTATTTTGGAGTTCTTCTTAAGGAAAAATTGTACATAAGTTGCTAATAATGGATGTCAATTTATGGAGAAAGATGTCTTATTTATGAAGTTGTGAGTACTTTGTTTTAATCTATAGTTGATGTCATTGTTAGAGGCTTTGAAATGGGTAAGAATTCATAATCTCCCTCTTGAATACTAGAGTTATAAGTCTCTTTGGGCCATTGGAAATTCCTTGGGTAAGTTTATTGATTTAGAGTCAGATGTAGAAAATATGATAACTATGCTATGATTAAATCCCTATATAGGTTGAGTTGAGAAAAAGGGATTTTGGATAAAACTGTGTTGGAGAGAACCTTAGTTGGATAGTGACTATTAAATTACAAAGGTATTACTTTATGATGCAGGCTATAGTTCTAACATGGGCATTGATTTATAAACTATTGTGGATATTCTATTGGAACAACTAATCACTATAAATCTTACAATATTATGAAATCTTGCATTAATGTACTTTATTACCTTAGATTTTATATTTTTTATTATTATCTTAGTGCTCAAATTTATGGAAATAATCGAAATCTAAAATGAAAGAACAAGAAAATAAACACACCATCCTCACAAATGACCACAAGATGTGACATGGGAAAGTCGATATTGGAGAAAACTCATCAAGAAGGTGGGGCCTATGCTCTTCTCTCTTTTCCTCAATTAAAGTACAAGTAAAGGGGTACTCTCTATAGAGTTTCTCTGGAGATTGTGGCCTAAGTGGCTACTATAGAATTCACTATCTCTTCTATTATGCTTCAATAACCCACTCCCAGATGCTCTGCTCAACTATGAAACAATAGAAATACTAAAAGAATGGAACCCATTCTCTTCCTAGTTGGCCAATATTTAACATATCCTGGTAGCTGTCTAGAGTTAGGGTTAGGTTTTTTACATGCCTCAACCATCAATCCGTGTTAGGGTTTTGGATCCTCTAGAATCTTCTTGAAAATCCACACCTGACTAGACCTACATGTGTGAGTAAATACTGACGTGGCATCTACTCGGTACCATGGTGGTCAACAAGTCAACTTACGAGAGGCATAACTTTCACATATGAACTCTTATTGAGGTGATTTTTGCACCAATGGAAATATTTTGATGTGTAGAACTGTAGTAAAAGGTTGTATTTTTTTCTCCCAAAGGGTGTCGTTCGATGCCTCAAATTGGATCTGGAAGGTTTCAGACCCGAAATCACCATACTGGTACCTACCCCTAAAATGGGCCTTGAAAGCTAATTCCTCCAATCCACGTCCCCTCCCCCCCCAAAAAAAAAGTACTAATATATATGACAAATTATATAATGATCAATTCTAATTTAGGTGTGTGACAACTTCTTCTTTGAATGAAAAGGAATCTTAGGATAAAAAGTGGAAGTATAATAAACCTAGTTGGTGGAAGGTCTCAATGATGAGTGGTGAGTTGGTGATGCCTAATGATGATACAAAATCATTAGAATTGGTGCAACTGTAAATGATTTTTCCACAACCTTTATGAAGTTTAGTAGTCTTGCAAATGACCCTACCACAGACTCTATAGAGTTTAGTAGCCCTGCAAATGACCCCGTCACACCCTTTCCGGATTTTAATAGAGTCGATCGCGCCACACCTTCGTGGAGTCTAAAACTATTAATAACACAATCATGACTAAGGAGCCTCCCTCTTCGTTAACAATTTATTTCCTTAACTAATCTTCGAATAAAAATAAAAATAAAAAGAAAATATAATTTAGATAATTTCAATAATGAAATACATTGAATAAGTCTCTATTGCCAATTTATTTGCTTGGGTAGTCCTTTAAGAAGGTGAAGTGGAGACATGATATAGATAAATTTAATTGAAAAAAACACAGACGTGATGCCTTTAAAGTTGGCCACTAACCTCAAAGAAATATCTTAGTTAGATTGAAGTAACCTCAGAGAAATCTCTTAGTTGAAGGAAGGGAAAAAAGTGTAACTTGTCCATTTCAATGATTCTCAACCATGTAGTTGAAATGTATTCCTTGTATTTTCTTTGTTAGCCTTTATGTCAAGTTTTCTGACATACAAAATATCAAATTACAAAAAAAAATATTTTTACTGTTACATTAACTTACCTTCCATCCATACTAACTCTTACTCAACGTACAAATCTCTTTCAACCATTATTAACATTTTGAATAAATTTATTAGTGCATGTCCACAGGTTGGGGAGAAGACATTTTTCACCTTTGCCTCCAGTGTACATTGAAGGCAAAGTGTTTTTCAGTGAAATTTTGTGCAGTTATTGAACATATTGCTTTCTAAGTGCAGACTCACAAGTTGGGGAGTTGCCATTTTTCCTTCATTCACAAAATGATAGTGACATGCATGAAATTGCGACAACCTGGTAAAACAAGAAAAAATGGATATCACAACCTACCGATTGCATCAGCCAATGAATAATCAACATCATTTCGTGGAACCCAATGGATCTCTTCCATGTGCAACCCTTGATTTCTTTAATGGAAAAGCTATTTCGAGGATGCAAAAATATACAAAAAGTTTTTATTTTCCTAAAATCTATGGCTGACACAAAATCGATTTCTCTATTGGGGAATGGAATCCCTGTTGGAGGAGAAATGTTTGATATCATAAAAGGGACACAAATATTTCTTGCAAAACAAATTGAGTGTTGGGGAAGTGGAAACGATTTGGAATTCTAGTGAAGGCATATAATGGATGGGAAAAAACGAAAAGTTTTAAAAAAGGAATAGTATAAACATAGCAAGAAAAATTATAATGTAGTGTCTAATAATTCCTTCAAAACCTTTTGTCTTGGATGATGGGATTCCATTCCTTGTCAATTTTCTTGTAGGTGGTGGCAACTCCTATGCATAGACCTTATTTTCCAACATTTGCAGGCTTTGGATTGTGGTGGTCTTGTACTTACAAATGTTGGGATATACGAAGAGGAACCTTATATTCCAACTTTTCTAGCCTTATCTTCCAACTTTTCCAGGTTTTGGATTATGCTAGCCATGTGCTTACCAACAAAGCCCTGGGATATACAAAGGGATTTTGAATTCTAGCGATTGAAGTGACCCCTTTTGGGTATCATCCCCACAGACCTTAACCTTGTACTTGGGTGGTTTGTTTCTACCTTTGCCTTTGTGTCTATGCAGGTCTAGCCCTGCCACTTTCTCTCTTTCCTTTTTCATTTTATTTTTTTCATAAACCATGGCAGGTATCTTGTAATCCATCTATTCCATTAATCCCTTCTTCAATTTCAACATACACATTACTCTTCAGAATTAGAATGACTTTGTTCCTTGAATGCTTTTCACCTAGAGAATGTGCAATAAAAAACGTTAGCATAAGCCATTTGATTCACCACAAAGGTGATTTGCCATGGCCATAATCTTCCATAACCCCATGCTCTCCTCCATAAAAGAGGGCCATAATATTCCATAACCCCATGCTCTCTCTAATATTGTACTCTCTTCATCCATTTCCTAGTGCACCTTCGAGCCAAATCCAAACTAGGGCGCTTTGATCTCTCCCTTCATATGCCCTCTGCCCTTGCCCGTGTATAGTACCAAACATGCCCACTTCAGAGAATTGTGAGATAATGTCATCACCACATTCTCTATTGATTACTGTGGACTCTTCCCTATCACCCCATACACTGTCACATGTAAAACTAATATGTTATGAAGAAGTTGTATTCTTTTTTCTTCAAAGTAAGATAAAAATCAATGAAGTTTGCAAGTCTAAGTAAATATGAACCATGAAGTTGACAGAGTTGTGCCTTTTATGTGTATCTCTCACACACTCTCATTGTAGCAAAAATCTTAGTTATTGTCTAATAATGGTATTCCAATTGAAATATATAGGAGAAAGTTTCAACTTTTTCCATATGGTTTATGGAAAACATTCACTCCCTAATGGTTATAGCTAAACCAGGTTATAGTCAACCAACAAGAAGTAATTTTAGTCATACTCTATAACCAAAACCAAAAGACACTTTTATTAATAGATAATACTTTATGTTTTCTCTATATTCCGTCCACGCTCTATGTATCTTATCTAGTCGTCACTTTAAATCAACACAACAATTTTTAGCACTAACCCCTACTGTGGTTTAGCCTCATGCTAAAGAAGTTGTATTCGTCTACTTCAAAAAATTAAACTAAATAATATTTAAAATATGGAAAATTGATTTTCATATATCTACTTTCATCGTGAATTATATATATAAGCATTAAAAGAAACATCAAAACAAGAACCAAAGCCTCTACGAAACCTTCAATAAATTAATATGTTCATATTGTTCAATTATAATGGAAGACACATTTTAATAAACAAAATTGTTGAGTTATAAAGTAAGATAAATTTCAATAAACAAAAATGATTACGATGAAAATAATGATTATGAGTGTAAATTAATTTTGATTTGTCAAATTTATAAATTTAAATTAGTGTATTTTATTTTATAAAGTTTATGTAAGATGTAAAAGAAAATATTTTAAAATAACAATAGACAAAATAGAGGAGGATGGTGAAGTTGCTTTTATATATATATATATATATNNNNTGTTGGACAATATACTATTTGATATTAAGGGGTGAGAGATATTTTTTAAACCAAGCAAATTTAAAGGTAGTGGGGAGGGGTGAATAGGGTAGTGGAAGTTTATAGGTATTGTAGAGGTGTGTATTAGGAAATGGTTTGTTGAGAAAGAAATCATTGCATATTCAATAATGGTGAAACTATTTTTTGAAAGAAGGAATTGATAATGAGGTCATATTTTCACCCATTTACTAATATCGTTCAAATCTTTCATATTAAAAATGAGATTGAGAACTAGAGTTCTTGTGTTGCATAACTCTATATGTATCATTTTTCCTAAACCCCCATTTTTATGCGTATTTTTGTATGTAGGGTTTTATCTCTAGTTTGTTATGGTTTACTTGGTTGTAGGTTGGTTCTATGCATTCATAAAATCCCATAGTTTGATCTCATTTTTAAGGGCAAAGGTGTTCTCTAATTCAAGGGGCTCTCCTCTAAATCCTTATTTTTCACTATATGGGGCTCTTTTAGTTATTTCAATTGGGAGAATGAGGGTTTTTAGGATTTTACAATGACGAGGAAGTCAATATCACCACACAATATATATGATCCATCCATACTTCCTCATGGGGGTATGCATACTTCCATTTTTTTCATTACATAAGGAGAGGGATATGATTACCTCAATGTTATTGAGCTCGACAAATCAATTAGGTTTTGAATGTTTGGAAAGATGGGTTTGATCCCTTAGATGCAAATAATCC
>ML813736.1:43389-57073 GCA_009831015.1 Picea engelmannii
TTGACATTTGAGATTAATGAAGAACAATCTCACTATTGAAGGATACTTGGAGATGTAGCCTAGGAGAGGTGAACTCCGTCATCAAATATTGTCTTATTAGTTCTTTTATTTTTTGTTGTGTTATCTCACATTATCCTGCAAATTATTCATCATTTCATGAAGTTTTGGATAAGTATAAGATTCACAAGTGTTCTGCAAAACTGTCAATATGATCAATAAATATTCCGAAAGAGGTTAGATGTTAGCATGTATCTTTATGAGTAAAATTAGGATCTAAGGATTTTTCAGATCAAGTATCCCATGAGAGGTGAACTCTGTTATCAACACTTTTCTTATTAAGTTCTTTTATTTTCTGTTGTGTTATCTTTCATATTTCCGCAAGTTATTCATCAGTATTAATGAAGTTTATGGATAAGTGTTTTCACACGATATTTTGAAAATAGTCATATCGATCTTCATTTTCCGAATCTATTCAGATGTTTATATATATTTAAGAAATAATTGGCATCTAATGATTTTCAGATCAAGTTGGTATCATATTTGATATTTTCGGATCATGTCATATCAGAGTTAATTTTGACATGTATTTGCAAGTGAATGCTTACGAGGTCCAAATCTAAGCGAGGTGAAGGCAAGATTGCAAGTTCTAATCCTGAAATTGGTTCAACGAAATTCACTCAAAGAGGAAAGATGGATTCAACAAGAAGGTTAGGTCCTTATGACTCTGATGATGATTTCTTCGAGGCATTTAATTTGATGAAGGCCATGGTGGAAGAAATGTATGAGGATCAAAATATGGCCAAGGGAGAAAGTACATCTGTAAAAACTGAAGCAGTTAAAGAAGAAGGAGAAGGTGAAGAACCTATAGAGCCTCCTTCATCCCCATCATCATCATCATCATCATCATCATCATCTTCTTCTTCTAGTGAAAGTGAACATTCTTCTCATAAGAGGAAAAAAAATTCTAAGAAATCTTCTCGTTCTCATGATTTGCCTTTGTTAAAGCTAGATGTAAAGTTTGATTTTCCTTTTTATGATGGAGAGTTGAATGCAAAGAAGTTGGATAATTGGGTCAAACATATTGAAGTATATTGAAGGATACAAAAAATCATACGATACACTTCAAGGATACGATTGGATACACTTCAGCTGAGTGACACAACTTTGATATGGTGGGAGAGTCGGACACAATATGATCTTATTCAACATGGTAAAATCATTTTTTCCTAGATTGAATTTATTACTGCATTCAGAAAACAAGTTTATCCATTAGCTTATACGCAAACATCAATGATTGGTTGGCAACATCTAAGACAAAGAAAAGGGGAAAATGTTCAAGCTTATTTATACATAGGAATTTAAGAGGAAGGCGTTGTCTCTGGGAATTCCATTACATACTCCCGAAACTCTTCTAAATCATATTGGTGGTATGCACTCATATCTTCGACATACTATATTGATAATTAATCCTACTAATATTGAAAAAGTATCAGTACAAGCTACTCATCTTGAATCCAACAAAGGAAAACATGTTGTTTAGGATGTATCAAAGGAGCTACATGAATTTGAGGAGTAGTCAAAGGAAAAAAAGGAAGAGTAAGAAGACAACTACAATGAAGAAGGATGAAGAGAAGAAGTCTACATGTTCTCACTATGAGAAGAAAGGAAATGATTAGAAGCATTGTTGGAAGTTGCATCCAGAATTGAAGCCAAAGTAGGCTCAACCTAGAAAGGGTAAAGAGAATACCATGACCATAGTTCAGGATCGTGGATCATATTTTGAGGATGAAACTAAGGTTACAATTATGCGCATCAAAGGTAAATATTTTGTTGCAAGTTTCAGTTTGTGTACTACTTCTTCAAAGGATAATGTAATCCCTAATGGAAGGAATAGAAATGACCTATTTCATTTACGAGTTATCTCAAAGCACACTAATATTGATACACTTGTTGATAGTGGATCACAAGTAAATCTTATTTCATAGCAAGTTATTCATAATTTGGGATTGGAAACTAGGCCTCATCTAAGATCATATGCTTTGGGTTAGATTTGTGATAATGCTAAGGTATAGGTAACTAAGCAATGTAAGTTATGGTTTGCAATAACATCTAGATTCATTGATGAGGTAGAGATAGATGTGGTTTCACTCAACATTTGCGGGATGGTTTTGGGAAGTCCATACTTGTATGACATGAAGGCCATTTTCTATAGGGAACAAAACAAATATCATATTTTCAAGGATGGGATTGAGTTCATTGTGAGAGCTCATTGGATGAAGACTAATTTGACAGTTGTCACTACAGGGCACATGAAAATTCTAGTTAATGCTAGTATCGAGGATCCATATTTATAATCTATGGTTGAAAGTAAAACGTGTCATTTGGTTGATGTTGTTCCTGTTAAGAAGGGAAAATATGTTGATGGTTCATTATTTTTCGCATTTGTATATTGATTTTTGTTGTTCATTTTATTTCTAGTCAGTGGAGTATGGTTAGTAGTTGCAACAATGAAAGGTGGAGTTTGTGAATTTAAGGGAATGTTTAATTTGGTCAACAATATTGTTTTAGTCTTCATTATGGTTGTGATGAGTCAAGTGATTGTTATCCAAGCAGGAAGGATGGATGATACTGGACAAATGAGGCGGAAGTATCCTCACTTCATTTTTGAATGATCCATAATTTTGGAGGTCCACAAGTTCTTCAGTGGGGAGGTGTGATCTAGGAGGATATGGAATGCTAAAAATTTGATCTTCTCAAATTTTAATGAAAATGACTTCTTTGCATAGATCTCAATGAGATATTTCCAACACAATTTGAATGGGATCAAATGGAATTTGTATGAGAAAGTTATGGTCATTTGAAGTTTTCAAGAAAATAGGGAAAAGTCAAAAAGGGGTGCCACGTGGAAAGACAATATGCTTCCATGTGTCATCCATACAACTGTCAAGATGATGTCATGTCGATGTTAGCAAGATGAAATGGCAACATGATAGGATGCAACGTGTCACTCATTTTTTGGATTTTTTGGCACCTAATTCGACCTATCCGAAAGTGACATATGGTAGATCGTACGTGTGATGTGGCACTGACATGGCATGAATGTACAATACTGTTGGAAGTGATGTGACATGATCCATACATGAAGGATGTTGATGCATGCAACAGGTGGACCAACCAGAGAGTGCCACATGGCACTCCATGATTGGCCAATAATGGCTAAGGAAGAATCAAAATGGTTGGGTCGAATGGGAATCGAACCCATGACCTCTAGGAGAATATTCCAAAGTCTTAACTATAACCTCCTACCAATGCGCCACATGCATTTCTTGTTATAACAAATGAGCATATTTATATTAAAGGTTTAGCTATGAAGCCTGAGTATATAGGGGTTGGTTTGGCCTACTAGCCCTATTTAAACCTAGCCTCTGACCTCTGTACGAACATCATAATGTGTGCCAAGAAGAAGATTATGCATAGAACATGAGATAATTTTTCTCGGTTTGCGTGCAATAGTTGTTCCTATTTTGGATTTGTCTCGTTTTGTGTGATATTGAGTTCTTTGAGAGAAGTATAGAGTGTTTATACTATTTTTTCTCAAAATTTTGAGAGGAATTTCATGGTGATGTTAGTTCCAAGCTAAAGTGTTTTGTATGAAAGTCTTAGTTCCATTTGCTATGTATGAGACCCATAGTGTTGCTATGTGTGCAAAAGGGGGTCTTTAAGCACCTATTCAGAACATAGTCAAGTTTATACTCATTTTTCTCATATTTTCATGAGGAATTCAATGGTAACCTATGTTTCTGGGATTGAGTAGAAGAATTGAAGGGTGTCTTCAAATTTGGTATTGTAAGTCATCATTGTAAAATAAACATATTCGAGATTAATGAAGAGCGGTCTCATTGTTTGGAAAGGGACCCGAAGATGTAGCCCAGGAGAGGTGAAATCCATTATAAAATATTTTATTATTAAGTTCTTTTATTTTCTATTGTGTTATCTTTCATATTTCTGCAAGTTATTCATCGGTATTAATGAAGTTTATGGATAAGTAAGTGATTTCACATCCGATTTTGCAAATTGTCATATCGATCTTCATTTTCCGAATCTGGTTGGATGTTTATGTGTATTTAAGAAATAATTGACATCTAAGGATTTTTTAATCAACCAAAAATATGAAAGTATGAACAATGATGTGAGTGTGTATACCACTGATCTGAGTGTACGAGTTGTAGATCTGAATGTGTAGGTTGTAGATCTACAATAAAAGTGAGAAAACAAGACCAAGGTATTGCAAGAATATCCCAATGAATGCAAACAACCACTGATTCAATGAATACTCAACCAAATATGCAAACCCTTGGTGAAGAAATTCAAACATTGCATGAAAAAAATCTATGAAGAACCCACATAGACAAACACTGTAAAAAACCCTCTTCCAAAACATGGTTGTACACTGCTACAAACCCTTGTTTCCTCTGTTGAGAGGAGCAATCAATAATAGAGGAATCAAAACATAGAAAGAGAGAAACCAATGGAAATCGATGCCATATAGACATAGTCATACACACAACAAGTAAAATGGAACCTGAATGTGGTTGTATGCACATACTACACTAGTAAATGCATTGGATCAATCCTTTGCCCAACAGGATCCAGGAATGTTGGTCTTATCCTCTCTGAATTCATGAGAAACCAACTCGATACTATGCTTTTCTCTAGAGCTCGGACCACTTCCCACTAGCCTTTTATGTGAGATCAAAGATTTCCATGCTGTCATTACTAGCTACAAAACTGCATTCTTTAATTTAAAAGCTCAAAACTAAGACGAGTCTCCTTTATGACTGAACATGCAAACTACAAGGGTTTATCGATTGCACCTAGTGGGTGAACTTTTTTTGTTACTACTCCACCAGATGATGGAAATAGAAATCACACAAGTGAATGGAATCTCAGATCTGATCCAATGATATGTGGCTATATGATCCAAATCAAAGCAAAAAATTACCCTCAACAACATGAAAACGCCCTTCTTGGGGAAAGAGCATGATCATACGCGGGTGTGGTAGTACTTGGTTTGAGAGAAAAATGACCAGGTATGAGAAAAAAATGTCTTGTTCACCTGTAAATACCCTCGATCTGAATGAAAATGCTCCAAAAAAAAAATTCAACCAATCAATGGATATATCGCCCCTCAAAGACAAATCGACCCTCCAAATAGACAAAACGTTGCAACCAAGGAGAAATTGGCCCTGAAACACACAAATCGACACTCCAATAAAAGTAAATCAACACGCTGAACCTGAATATGGGAAAAAAATGGTGATTGTACAATGAAAATTTGATCCATATGACTTTAGAGAGGAGGGGGAGGAGGTTGGTTTTGTAGATGATGGAAAAATGAACCCACGAGAAAAAATATTACCTAAAAAGGCCTCTTGGATCCAAATTTATCAGCTTTGGAAGAAATGGCTAGGTTTGGTAAAAAAATAGGGCTGGTAAAAAAATAGGCTTGGTAAATCCTCAAACCTAAAATTTGTTTGACAACACAGGTATTCCAACAGAGGATGAACACCTTCAGTAACCACTCACATAACCAGATCAAAGATCAACACACTGATGTTTTCACATGGTAAAACCCCTACGGGGAAACATCCACGACCCCAACCAACATGACCACTTGGAGCAATTTATTAATGCAAAAGAAAAATATTACATAGAGATTTTACAAGAGAGTTTCTCACAATCGATCATCAACAAATGACCCTCCATGCTCTTTAAATAAATAACATGGACTAATCAAGTGTTAAGCCACAGATCAATGGCCGTTAAGATCGAGGAGAGTATGAATCGTCAGATCACTCTATGTCAGGAACATATCATGACCATCGGATTTTCTAACTACAAATTCATACTAATGCATACTAAAGAAACACACTAAGAAACACACTTTTACCTAACGACACATTAGATCAAGTAGATCTTAACTAACTTCTAAGTGTCTAAATATTCTAACATCCCCCCTTAACAACAACTTGGGATAGGATTGAAGGATTTACAATGTTGACACAATAGGATAAGGAAGGAGGCATTAGACCCTATCCCCCCTTAATGACAACTTCCTGAACTCCTAACATAGATCAAAGTTTGGAAAACTTCACTTAAGTTAGAGACTTTGTGAAAATGTCTGCAACTTGATCTTCTGTAGGGCATGAAAAGAGCACTTCAATAACTTGATCATGAATGACCTTTCTGATGAAGTGCATGTGTAGCTCGATGTGTTTTCTACGCTGATGTTGAACTGGGTCTTTAGCAAGCTTGATGGCACTTTTATTGTCGCACCAAAGGATGGTTGTATGCTATCGTTGGAATCCAAACTCAGAAAGGATCTGTCGAAGCCATAAGGCTTCCTAACTGGCATTTACCGCTGCTCGGTACTATGCTTCTGCTGAAGAAAGTGAAATAGCATGTTTTTTCTTACAGGCCCAAGTGACAGGTCCTAAACTAAGGTTGAAAACACAACCTGCAGTAGACTTCTGATTATCAAGGTCATCGACCCAATCTGAATCAGTGAAACCAACCAATAAAGGAGTCCCCCGTGAACTGTAATGTATCCCGAACTGAACTATACCATGGACATAGCGAAGTATCCTTTTAGCTTCTTTCCAATGGCTTTCATGGGGTGTTTGCATATACTGGGAAACAAGACCAACAATAAAGGAAAGATTAGGACTGGTATGAGTCAAGTATAAGAGGTTACCAACTAACTGATGGTACAGGGTGGCATCAACTTTAGGAGAAGTACAGGTGGCAGTAAGCTTGACTCCAGACTTGAAGCGAGAAGGGGTTGGTTTACAATCATCCATGTGAAAGTGACGAAGAAGGTCAAAATCATACTTAGACTAGGAAAGAAAAATTCCTTCATTGGTTTGCAAAACTTGGAGGCCAAGGAAATAGTGAAAAAATACTAAGTCTGTCATTTCAAATTTTTTCTTAAGGCCAATTTTCACATGGTTTAAAAGTTTTGAGTTACTACCAGTAAGAATAAGGTCATCAATATAAAGGAAAAGGATTATGAGATGGATTCCTACTTTATTGGTATAGACATTAGGATCAGAATTACATCTAGAGAATCTGATGTCAATAAGAAAGCTATCCATTTTGGCATACCAATCTCAGGGAGATTTCTTAATACCATAAGGGGATTTCTTAAGGTGACAAACATAACTAGAGTCATTTTTGGACATAGCCAGAAGGTTGTTCCATGTAGATTTCTTCTTGCAAATATCCATGCAAGAAGGCAGATTTAACATCCATCTGATGGACCTCCCATTTATGTGAGGCAACAAGGGAAAGAACAAGGCAGATGGAATTCATTTTGTCTACATGGGCAAAGGTTTCATTATAGTCAATTCCTTCAACTTGGGAAAATCCTTTGGAAACTAACTGAGCCTTATGTCTTTCAACACTTCCATCTGATGCATACTTAGTTTTGTAGACCCATTTACATCTAACAAGTTTTCTTCCTTTTGGAAGAGGTACAAGATCCCAAGTATCGTTTTCCATTAAAGAATGATACTCTTCATTCATTGATGTATCCCAATATGGATGACTTGAAGCTTATGCAAATGTCTCTGGATCATGAGTCTCTAAAACTTGAGACAACAAATAAGAGGCTTGCTGGACTTGTGAACATGTTCGACGTTGATCTGAGGGATCACTGACAAGACCACCAACTGCTTCTCATGTTGAACAGACTCATCTAGGAAGCGGTGGAACCGGTGCTGGTTCTGGTTCAAAGGACTCATCTTGAGGAAGGTGAGCAAGCGGAGGTGGATTTTCATCCTCACTGGCATCATCTAAAGAAGAAACCATAATAGGAATAAAAGAAGGCACAAATGTCAAAGGTGTCTTGCAGGTCGAAGAAGGCACAACCGCAAAATTAGGCTCGTAGGTCGAAGAAGGCACAATCACCGAATTAGGCTCGCAGACCAAGAGATTTTCATCAAATTCAACATCTCTTGTAATAATAATTTCATTACAATGTGGTTGAAGAAGTCTATAACCTTTGACATCTTCAGAATAACCAACAAATATACACTTCTCACTTTTAGGTTGCAATGCTTTCCTTTTCTCATTAGGAACGTGAGCCCATGCTATACTAACAAATACACATAAGTGACTTACATCTAATTTAATTTTATTCCAAGCTTCTTTTGGTGTTATATTTTTAAGAGCCTTTGTGAGAGTGCGATTGACTATGTAATTTTCACAGTTTATTGCTTCCACCCAATACTTTAGACTTAATCCTTTAGATTGGATCATACAATTAGCCATTTCTTTTAATGTGCGGTTCTTTCTCTCAGCAACACCATTTTGTTGTGGTGTATATGGAACAAAGTGTTGCATTTGGATGCTCTGTGTAGTGAAATAACTTGTAAAATTATTGTTCACATATTCGCCTCCATTGTTTGTTCTTAACTTTTGAATTTGATGTCCAAATTGCTTTTCTACAAGGGCCTTGTAGGGAAAAAACTTTTCAAAACCTTTTCTCTTAATTTTTAAGAAGTAAACCCAAGTATGTCTGGAAAAATAATCAATGAAGGTTAAGAAATACTTGCACCTAGAAAAAGAAGCAGAAGAAAGTGGACCACACAAATCACTGTGAACAAGTTGTAAAGGGCCCGAGGCATGCCAAGAGGCATGTTTGTCAAAATTGTCTCAATGATGTTTGCCAAGAACACAACTGGCACAAACACCATCTCTGCATGAAATAAGAGGAAGACCAGTCACGATCTGTTGATTACATAGTTGCTGCAATGAGCGATAGTTTAGATGACCAAACCACTCATGCCAAATTTTTCTCAAGTCATCGCTATGAGAAACAAAAATTGATGAAAAAGATGATGACCCAAATTTGTCAAACTTATACGACCTCGTAATATCATCAACAATTCTAGTTGCAATAACATGCTTAGGATCTTTTAGATCCTTGATTACAACTTAGTGAGGTGAAATCTCTATGGTTTTACCTTCACTCGAATGAGTGATTGATATACTGATAGAAGGTTACAAGAAAGACTTGGAACACATAATACATCATTGAAATGACCATTATCTACTTGAATTTTTCTAGATCCTACAACACTAAGAGATCTATCATCACCAACAAATATTTTCTTGGTGTTACATTCATTTATAGCAAAAAATATGTCTTTATCTTTAACCATATGATAAGATGCTCCATAATCAATAAGCCAGTCATTAGAAGAAGAAGTAGAAGTTGTATTGAAGGAGAAGCCAGAAGCAAAAAGTGCATGTTCATGAGAAGAAGAAGAAGAAGTAGAATCAATACTGATGTTGTGCTTCTTCATCATTGCTTCTAAAGCTGCCATCTTCTTGAAACATTTGGACTCATCGTGACCATATTTATCACAAAATTTCCAATTTCTGTCAGTCTTCTTATTTTTATATTTTGCTCCTTTGTCACCATTAGGAGATGAAGCTATCTGAGTGGGTTTGGGACCCTCATGTTGCTTGTTGTTGTAGTGAGGATGTTGCTTCTTGGGATACTTGGGTTTATCTTTCTGCTGGGAAACTAAGGATTTGTTGGAGGTACCTACAGTGTTGATCACTCCAAGTTGTATGAGCTTATCTTCCTCTCTAATCAAAATAGAACAAAAGAAATCAAAAGTGGGTTTTTGATAAACTTTCCCTAGAGCCTCTCTCATGGCATAAAAGGTAGATACAAACACAAAATATGCCCTACCTAGCTTATAAAGAATAAGATAGATGCAATGCTCTTCCTCCATTTTTATCTCACATTCTTCACATAAAATTCAGAGTGTTTTAAACTTAGATATATAGTCCCCAAGGCAAGAAAAAACTCTTGGACTTAAGGTCAGTACTTGATTTTCTAACTGTTGTGCTCGAATAATATTGAGTTTACCAAACATAGATTCAATCTTGTCCCAAGCTTCTTCAGGGTCATCAATTTCTTTAAGGTGGAACCTTAAATCAGGAGAGATGTACATTATGATTAGTCCACATGCTTCGTCACTCCTATTAGCCCATTTGAATTTCTTATCATCATTAGTGGGTGCTTTTTCCTTTCCCAAGGTAATCCGGTACAAGCCTTTACTTCTTAATAAATATTCCATATGAGATTTCCATTGGAAGTAGTTGGTGCTAGTAAACAAAATATTACTGGAAGAAGCCATGTTAAATATGTAGATAATATGGATTTAAAAAATTAAACTGATGTTATGGATGGAAATATCTCGAAAAGTTAGGCGGTTTTAAAAAAAATGGCACTGAAAACAAACTTTGGACGTGAGAGTTATGCCCTTTAAAAAAAAACATAGATGATAACCAAAGGACCACATGTTGGTGTAAGTTGCTTTATAAAGTGACCCACTTTTATAAAGAGAAGTGGGGATCACTTTTACAATGAAGTTACTTTATAAAAGAAAAGCTCGCTTCTCGATGACAACAAAGGTTAGATCTCAATGCACATTTTCCTATCTGTTTTTGATTTGCCGAGATCGCACAAGGTGCGGGGCAAAGAGCATACACATATCTAAAAGAGTAGAAACCCGTAAATAAATAATATAAAACCAAAATAATACTCTGAATTTTTTTTAAAAATGCGTATGCAGGCTTTATACCTCCAGATCTAACTGAAATGGTCGTATCTTGGGCAAACAGAACCTTTTTGAGTGAAACGAAAAGTGTTCCTAAATGAAACAAGCGCTCCAGATGCAATGAAACAATCCTATCAGCCCATAAATGTATGAAAGAAATAGAAAATGGAGATGAGGCAACTCGGCTTCATGATCTCGATCTACAACAGGAGCGGGTCTTCAAACAGGCTCTGATACCATGTTCGACAACACATGTATTCCAACAGATGAAGAAAACCTTTAGTAACCACTTACATAACCAGATCAAAGATCAATAAACCAATGTTTTCACGTGGTAAAACCCCTACAGGGAAACATCCACGACCCCAACCAACGCGACCACTTGGAGCAGTTTATTAATGCAAAAGAAAAAGATTACAGAGAGATTTTACAAGAGAGTTTCTCACAATCGATCATCAAAAAATGACCCTCCATGCTCTTTAAATAGATATCATGGACCAATCGGGTGTTAAGCCACATATCAATGGCCGTTAAGATCGAGGAGAGTATGAATCGTCGAATAACTCTATGTCGGGAACATATCGCGACCGTAGGATTTCCTAACTACAAATGCATACTAAATAAACGCACTAAGAAACACACTTTTACCTAACGACAAATTAGACCAAGTAGATCTTAACTAACTCTTAAGTGTCTAAATATCCTAACAAAATTTGGCCCCAAAACTTTAGGTTTTTGAAAAAAATAATTTTCCTAGGATAAACTAGGTAAACTAATTCAAATATAGGAAAATGGAAGCCAAGTTTGATGAACCAATAGTCGATATCGATTGATTTGAATGTTCCAAAGACAATGGTGAGGTCAGATTTGTAGAAAAAGCTAAGAAAAGACAATATTTCCTCCGATCCAGAGAAAATCGAAGAGGTTATCTAGCTAAAAAGGCATATTCTGAAGAGAAGGGGGATCAAACGAACAAATCTACTGAAACTTGATGTGGAAAAATAAAAAAGGAATTTGTGTAAGGAGAAAGTGCTCGACAACCCACTCTAATACCATGTTAGATCCAAGAAATATGCATAAACATATAATGAGATCTACTGGACTAAACTGCTATGCATGCATCAATAGACAATAAATCAAAGAGAGAAATAACCAAGAAAGACAAAAGAGAAAATGATTTATGTGGTAAAACCCCAATGTGGGGAAACAACCATGAAAGTTGTTCTATGTATCCTTCAGGCAAACTCCAATCTTACAAGAGAGGGCATCCCTATATGGATGATCTGGCCTAAGAACTCATATGGTCTAGGCTAAAGACCAATGCCATAAACCACTTACTCTCTCACAAACTCTTGCACTTAAAGGACCTCCTTCACCTCTATTATATATGAGAGAGTGAAAGGAAAGAAAATCCCATAATGCATGTGGGATAAACCTTTTTTACAAAATAGAGAGTTATTGAAGAATAACATTACAAATGCCATAGTTATGTAATATAAGACCATTAGGCAATTATTAGCAATTCTAACAATTGGATTACTTAGGGAAACTATGGTTGGCTGTGGTGGATTTTGGTTGAGTTTGGGTGACTATAGTTGACTTGGGTCAATGTTGGTTTTTTATGTTGACTTTGGTTGACTTTAGTTTCCTTTGGGTGACTTTGGTTGGCTATGTGAATTCAAAATTATGTCACATTACAGAATTAAAATGTTGTCTTTAAAAAAATGTGACATTGTGACTTTATGGTTGACCGCAATATTAAATCACATTGAGACAATAAGAGGTTGTATTTAATATTATGCCACATTGTGACATGATGAGGTTGACTTCAGTATTATGAAAGATTGTAACATTAAGAGAATTAATTGGAAAACATGTCACATTGCAACATCAAGAGTCCGACTTCAACAAAATGTGACATTGTGATATTATGGGTGATTGCAATATTATGGTATATTATGAAATTAAGAGGTTGATCTCAATATTATGTCACATTGCAACATGGATACATTGATCTTATGGTTGATTTCAATGTTATATAACATTGTGACGTTTCAAAAGAAATAGAATAGGAGATTGACTTAAAAATCATGTCATATTGTCATATTTCAAAGCAATAACATGGTTGACTTAAAGTTATGTCACATTTTGAGACTTGAAGAGTAATAATATGATGATGACGATGATTAACGTCCATTGAGACTAGGATCGGCCTATCCAATCTTAAGAAAGGTAAGGGATTACTTGGATTTCTTTAAATAATTTTATTTAAGTGCTCAAAAAACATTAAGAGAAGCATTCCAAGGTCACCATAGTTTTGATGACTTAAAATGTTAGGAAGGTCAATATTGTGACAAATATCTTGAAAGTATGATCTTATTTGAGTATATGTAGGACACTATAAGAGAAGGTTTTTTTCATTTTCAACCCGATGTTATGTTTTAGGTTGACAATAAGGCTAGTTTCAATGTTATGGCATACTAAAACAATTGAATAGTAATGATTGAGAGGTTCACTTTAATTATGTCATACTGTTGAATTTGAAAAGTAATAAAGTTTGAAAATGTGTGAGAATTTCCTATAAAGAAAAGTTTGAACAAATTCATAATAAGAAGGATAACTTGACTCATCATCTTTGATCATCTTTATTGTCTACACAAAAAATAGGGTGCTAAGGATTGGCTTCAACGTGGTTATCTTGAGAACATTCTTTGTTCCCTAGTTCTTCAAAGTTTTCCATCTCCTGTTTGGATCCCTATGTGATGTTCAGAATGCAATAATACTTATCATCTAGTTGGTGCAACTCCTCTAAGATGGTTTTTAATAGAGGGATGTATTTCTTTGAGACATAGTCCATATGGAAAGTACTCATCTCCCTTCTAAGCCAATGCAAGTTGAAAGTGAGTGAATATCCAGTATTGAGTGAATATATATAATTATGATTTTTCTTTTGTTCTTTTTTAAATTTGATTTCTTTAAATATTTCTTGATTTTTTTTTTAAATTAATTAATTTGTTTTTTTAATTATCTTATAAATCATGTTTTTA
>ML813736.1:57123-68677 GCA_009831015.1 Picea engelmannii
AAAGAAGAAGTGATTCTAGGAGCATCATTTTATATTTAGGGTCATAGAAAAACGTATGAAAATGTTGAATATCATCAAAGGATTATAAGAATTCATATGACAACAATTTCAAAGCATAAAGTATTGGAATATTAGAATATGTAAAACAACTGTTACATGTGAGTAAATGACTAGTCTTATGAGGCCTAGTAGCCTAAGCCATGATATCTATAGCTACTGGTGGTATGCCATCAATAGAATCCATATATGTAGCAAGTGGGAAAATGTTTTCACTTTCACTTACATAAATGTTGCAATGCCCAAGCAATGGGAATCCAAAAATATCTAATCTAAATAGATTATCGATAGTTGTTGGCATACATAAGCCTATCAACAAATCATAAAACATGAACGAAACTTGGGTATAATTGTACATAAGAAATATCTCATTCACTGTTTGAAATTGAAGATAACCAAGGAAATTGTTATTTATATCTATAGAAAGGTCATGCAACAAATTCCATTTGAATCCCCAATCATCCTTAAAATAGTCTAATCTCTTTTTAGGACATGATTGACCAAATTGAAAATTTTCTACTTCCCTAATAGACCAAACAAAGGTGGTACCATCATTGGTCAGACAAATAAAGTGGTTATTGTATAATGCCAATATCATACATTGTATGCCAATGATTGGAACAAACAAAAAACCCCATCGATTTTTTAAAACATCCAACCAATAGATAGTGTAGCCATACATAGGGCACTCTTCATAATCTTTGTCTAAATACAACCAATACATTTTACTTTTATAGAACCTTTCCTCCTTAGGGGGTGTAATGCTACCATAAAGAATTTATGTCCTCCTCCACACAATGTCAAGGCTATTGCAAATGTAAAACTTTGATTGCATTCTTTTGTAAATATGCTTCAAAACAACCCAATCATAATTTCAAGAACTTCACATTGAAAAGAAACCTCACATTCCAACACATATAAACCTTATACTGTTAAAGTCCTTTGTAAATATATTCATCACAAAATAAGTGTTTGAATGAGAGCATCATGTTGGTAAAGATAACAAAATGTTAGATCCAACTATATACTCATTTATGTATCTAGATTTTATAAATGACACAACAAAACAAGATATGCAAAATAATGACAAATATATGGATTTATAAATGCAAGGGTGTTGCTTCATTCAATGTGATGCAAGGATGTGACGAAGATTATCTAGGTATCAATGAATCCTACTTACATGATTAAAATTTGTGATTAAAAACAAGCTTAATCCTGCACTTCCCAATTGAGAGATGCCTATCGACGTAATACAAACTAAATTTTGAGAAAAAAAGTTTTATTGTATACATTTTTAATCTCACAAAGTGATGGTGATACATTTCATTTCCTTTGAATGAATGAAAAGGTTAATTATAGTGTGTTGATGTTATTTTTTATATATAATTTATTTTTCCACTAAATTGTTTCAAGGGACTTATTTACTCATTTTCGAGAAGAAAATAATGATAATCATCACGGTAAAAAAAAATTGAATAGAAGAATATAGGAAAAGATAGAAACTTATAACAAGATTTTATTAAAATAAAAAAATATAAAGTGAACAATTAAAAGAATAATAGAAATAAAAGAAAAATTAAATGAAATTATATTAAAAATTAAATGAGAATAAATGAAAAAGCAATATAGGAGAAAGGGAATAAGAAGAAAAACCAAAAAATAACAATTTTTAAAAAGGAGAAAAGATGAAAAGGTGAAGAGAGACATTAAACAACAAATAGGAAAGGGAATAAGAAAAAAAAATAAAAAATAACAAGATTAAAGGAAAAAAGAGAAGCAAGCCGAAAGCCGAGATAATGGGAGAACAAGGAAAATATAATAAGGTGGAAAAAAGAGAGAAAATAATGAAATCGAGAAAAGGAATAAGATAATAAAAAAAAGAAAGGAATAAAGTACATGATTAAAAGAACTAAAGAAAGGTAAAAGAACTAAAGAAAGGGGAAAGGGAAAAGTAAAGAAATGGGAAAACAAATTATAAATATTTTAGAAGAAAAATAAAGAAAGAGGAAAATAAATTATGAATGAATGATATGTTTGACTTAAGTTAAATCAATTTTTTTATTTAATGTTGTCAAGGTTAATTTTTTTTGTAAGAAATTATCATGGAAAGGTGTGCATTTCCTTGCATTTAGTGGATGCATTTCATGGGAAAATGGTACCTAGAACTCATTATGACCCGAGGCATAGAGGTAACAAAATTATGAATGTTTTAGAAGAAAAGTAAAGAAAGAGGAAAATAAATTATGAATGAATGTTATGTTTGACTTAAATTAAATCTATTTTTTAGTTTAATGTTATCAAGTGTAATTATTTTTTCCAATTTTTTTTTATGGAAATGTGTTCATTTCCTCGCATTTAGTGGATGCATTTTACGGACAGATGGTATCCAAAGCTCATTATGGACCGGGGTATACAATAAAAGAAACCAACTCAAGAGGGATTATCTAAAGACATCCTACATAAAACCCGAAGCAATTAACCACTTAACTAGTCACATGATATTTTTCAACACTAACACTCATTAATCTACACAAATAATGATGAATTTTAATTAAATTAAAATTTAATTGAAACATACATATTTCCATAAAGAAAAAAAAAAGACAATTTCTATTCATAAAAAAATGGAAATCACATTATTCATATGTATGAAACATGGTACAAATATATGTTCTTTAAGCATTCATAAAATATCCAACCATATGGATTTGAGTATGAAAAAAAAATATGATTTACCAAGAATTGAGGTTTGAAGAAATCCTCAATCCCGCCTTTTTTAAACCTCAGTCCACTCCCTTAGTGAGGGATCTATAGCTACCATTTGTAATTCAATTTCTAAAAGTCCACTATTCACAAAAAAATGTATGTTCCTTGTCTGAGTCAGAACTCTCTGATTCATAATCTCTCTTCATTCCTATTGATGGTGTATCCATAACTACCACAACCCCTAAAGGAAACCTCACTTTCCAACCCATATAAACCTCACTTTCCATAGTGAAAAGAAACCTCACTTTCCAACCCATATAAACCTTATATTGTTAAAGGCCTTTGTAAATATATTCATCACAAAATAATTGTTTGAATGAGGATATCCTATTGGTAAAAATAACAAAATCTTGGATCCAACTATATACTCATTTATGCATCTAGATTTTATAAATAGCACAACAAAACAATAAATGAAAAGTAATGACAAACATATGGATTTATAAATGCAAGGGTGTTATCTCATTCAATGTCATTCTTTGATTTAGTAGATGCGATCAATATTATCTAGGTATCAATGAATCATACTTGTACGATTAAAATTTGAGATTAAAAGCAAGCTTAATCATGCACTTCCCAATTAAGAGATGCCTATCAACATAATAAAAAATAAATTTTGAGAAAAAAGTTTTATTGTATATATTTTTAACCTCACAAAGTAATGGTGATATATTTCATTTCCTTTGAATGAAATGAAAAGGTTAATTATGATGTTGATACTCTTCTTTATATGTAATTTATTTTTCCACTAGATTGTTTTAAGGGACTTATTTACTCTGGAGGAGAATCATAACCATCATGATAAGAAAGAAAATGAATAGAAAAATATAATCAAAGATAAAAACTTATAACAAGATTTTATTAAAATTAAAAAAATATAAAATGAATAATTAAAAGAATAATAAAAATAAAAGAAAAATTAAATGAAATTATATTAAAAAATTAAATCAGAATACATGAAAAGAGTAACATAGGAGAAAGAGAAAAAGAAAAAAACCAAAAAATAACAAGATTAAAAAAGGAGAAAAGATGAAAAAGGTGAAGAGATACATAGATTGAGAGAAAAATAAGAGAGAGAGAATAAGAAAAAAGAGTAAAAATTAACCCAATTAAAGGGAAAATATGAAAAGATAAAGAGAGAAGCAAGCTGAGATAGTGGGGAGAACAAGGGAATATATATTAAAGTGCAAAAATGAAGAAAAATAATGAGATCGAGAAAAGAAATAAGATAATAAAAAGAAAGGAAAAAGAAGGCCATGGAAAGAAAGGAATAATGACAAGATTAAAAAAACTAAAGAAAGGGATAAGATAATATAGAAAAAGGAAAAGGAAAAACAAAGAAATGGGAAAAGAAATTATAAATGTTTTAGAAGAAAAATAAAGAAAAAGGAAAATAAATTATGAATGAATGTTATGTTTGACTTAAGTTAAATCATTTTTTTTGTTTAATGTTGTCAAGGGTAATTATTTTTTTTGTAAGAAATTCTCATGGAAAGGTGTGCATTTCCTTGCATTTAGTGGATGCATTTCATGGGCAGATGGTACCTAGAACTCATTATGACCCGAGGCATAGAGGAAACAAAATTATGAATGTTTTAGAAGAAAAGTAAAGACAAATGAAAATATATTCTGAATGAATGTTATGTTTGACTTAAATTAAATCTATTTTTTTTTTCGTTTAATGTTGTCAAGTGTAATTATTTTTTCTAAGATTTTTTTATGGAAAGGTGTCCATTTCCTTGCATTTAGTGGATGCATTTCACGAGAAGATGGTATCCATAATTCATTATGACCTGAGGTATACAATAAAAGAAACCAACTCAAGAGGGATTATCTTGAGACATCCTACATAAAACCCAAAACAATCAACCACTTAACTAGTCACACGATGTTTTTCAACACTAAAACTCATTAATCTACATGAATAATGATGAATTTTAATTAAAATTAAAATTAAATTGAAACATACATATTTCCATAAAGAAAAATGATCAATCTACATGAATAATGATGAATTTTAATTAAAATTAAAATTTATTGGAAACATACATATTTCCAAAAAGAAAACAGTGACAATTTCTATTCATAAAAAAATGGAAATCACATTAGGCAGATGTATGAAACATGGTACAAATATATGTTCTTTAAGCATTTATAAAATATCCAACCATATAGATCCAAGTATGAGAAAAAAATATGATTTACTGAGAATCGAGGTTTGAAAAAATCATCAATCCTGTCTTTTTTAAACCCAAGTCCACCCCCCTAGCGAGGGATCTATAGCTACCATTTGTAATTCAATTTCTAAAGGTCCACTATTCACCAAAAGTCTATATTCCTTGTTTGAGTGAGAACTCTCTGATTCATGAGCTCTCTTCACTCCTCTTGATGATATATCCATAGCTACCACAACCCCTAAAGGAGAGATGTCCAAAGTGTGTTTATCATTTTGATTCTTCGTTGTAGAGAAGAGTTTCTTTCATTCAATTTTTTCTGAATCATTATTCTTATTATTATTTTTTTTAATCTTTCTCTTTTTCATCTACTTCATTAAACTTCTACTCATAATATTGCCAACTCTGTCTTGAAAAATTGAAATGTTCTAACCATCTTAAATCTAACAACATAATGATGATTAATATCTACAATATATTATTTTAAAATCAATGATACATCATTTTCGTCCTTGATCTCTTGTCACATGCATTAGAGTGTTCATAATATGAATATGCTTTATTTGTCTCTGGTACCAACCACTAATTTATTTATTTTTTCTGTGGTACCACCACTCACTTCTTTAAAGTGGGACCGCCCCAACTCGTCCTTTACGAACTTAGTCACTTCATGAAGGAAGGAATGAATGAAATAAATAGCATTCTCTTACCATTACATTCGGCGTGCATTGGGACCACTTGACCTCCTTTATTTGTCACTCTCGCACGCATGTTTTCCCTTGCGGGTTTTTCGGCTTTTGACATCATATTCATATATATATATATATATATATATATATATAATTTTGATCATAAGATTAATATTGATTTATAAAAAATAAATTATTTTTAAATTAAAATAATTTGTAAATAAAATTGTTTATTTACTTTGTTTGTTTTTCCATGGATTAACATATATAAAATTTTGAAATATTAGTGATATAATAAATATGTGAAATATATAGAGAAAGAGTTTTTCAAAATCAAGAAAAAATATTAAATACTTAAAGGTTATCGCTACATCATCATGTGCAAAAAAATTTATTTCTTTGAAATAACTCATTGGTAGTTTATAAGGAGGTAGACTTCCACTTTTACTAGATGCCTCCGTGTCTTGGGTTGTTAACATGTTTTTTTATGTCCAAGGAAGATTAACTCTTAGTCAATCAAAGCAGTTTTAGGTTATACTCTAGGACTGAAAGGTGGTCTCAACCTAGATAGTACATGTAAGAAAGTCAGTGTCCCTTATGGTCATCATTCATGATACTTCTAGTAGGGTCATGTGATTTCTAATAACATCTAGCCTTAGTGCCATCATGAGACTAGAAAATACCCTCGAGTGCATTTTAACCTCTTTTATATACTTCCACTTCTGCTAGATGCCTCCGGGTCTTGGGTTGTTAACATGTTTTCTTTATGTCCAAGGAAGATGAACTCTTAGTCAATCAAAGCAGTTTTAGGTTATAGTCTAGGACTGAAAGGTGGTCTCAACCTAGATAATATATGTAAGAAAGTCAGTGTCCCTTATGGTCATCATTCATGATACCTCTAGTAGGGTCATGCGATTTCTAATAACATCTAGCCTTAGTGCCATCATGAGACTAGAAAATACCCTCGAGTGCATTTTAACCTCTTTTATATACTTCCACTTCTACTAGACGCCTCCGAGTCTTGGGTTATTAACATGTTTTCTTATGTCCAAGGAAGATGAACTCTTAGTCAATCAAAACAATTTTAGGTTATACTCTAGGACTGAAAGGTGGTCTTAACCTAAATAGTATATATAAGAAAGTCAGTGTCTTTTATGGTCATCATTCAGGATACCTCTAGTAAGATTATGTAATTTCTAATAACATCTAATCTTAATGCCATCATGAGACTAGAAAATACCCTAAGTACATTTTAACCTCTTATATATGATGTTTTTAAATTTGTTGGTACATTGACATTATAATGTACACACAATGAATGGATGACTCTATGGAATATTGCATGAAAAAGTGATATAATAATTTTTTTTGGAAAGACTTTAGAGCTTTGACCATGTTTCATAACATATGTTATTTAGCTAGCTAGGAATTTTTAGAATTTTTTTAAGGAAAAAACACATTCTTCCTTTTTCAAGTGATAACTTAAGTCACTTAAGTGAGATCGATGGTTTCTTTGAGTGAAAACCTAAGTATCATATAAAAAAAACCATAGGAAAATAGGGAATCTAGAAATCTAGAAGTCTTGGGTATGGGGTTTCTTTGGAGCCAATTAGGGCTCTATAAATCATAGTGGAGCAAGGGGAAGTCTATACTTTTACAAAGGATAACTTTGTCAAATTCAAAGAAGGTTTAAGGATTGGGTTAAATGATTATGTTGAATTTATGGTCTTTAGAAATATTTTAATGTGTCATAAATATTCTAAGATGGAGAAGAATGTTAAAAAAATTATAGATTTTCGATGAATCTAATTTAATTATAAATTAGATGAAAAATCTCATTCAACTCACAAACATCTTTTTCAATTTTATTGAGAATTAAAAAAAAATAAAAAATGAAATATCTCATTCAACTCACAAACATCTTTCTCAACAAAAATAGAATGTTAAAAAAATTATAGATCTTCGATGAATCTAATTTAGTTATAAATTAGATGAAAGATCTCATTCAACTCACAAACATCTTTCTCAATTTTATTGAGAATTAAAAAAAATAAAAAAAAAATGAAATATCTCATTCAACTCACAAACATCTTTCTCAACTTCATTGAGAATTAAAAAATAAATAATAGCAAATACTTTTAATGAAATTTATTTTACATATGTTTATAAGGAATTCACACATATTTATAAGGAATTAAATTAAAATGCAAATACTTGTTCAACCGTCAAAATACTATATAAGTATGAATAAATTTAAAGAAGGCATTGTGACAATCAACTTCTAATAATGTTTTATTCCCCTTCTTTCCTGTCAATTGAGTTTATGTGTTGTGAACACTTTGCATTTAAATCTTATATGAGTCACATGCTGAAGCGCTACATTATTTTGTTATAGTTGACGATAAATAGGAGAATGCAATTTAGTTAGTAGCTTTTGGATTAGATTCCCTTTTTAAAAGAAAGGGAATGTTGTATTCAATAACTTTGTTTTCATTTGACCAAGATTTAGTACCATCATTTTTGTCTTGATAAGGTTTTAAGAAGGACTATCAAATTCCTTATTATATTCTTATACATAACATCATATTCTTTATAGTCATGATTTTTTTTTAGAGTATGTATACATGCTTTTAGTTTTTAAGAAAAATAAGAATAATAATATTATTAAAATTGATGTAAAAAGGTTAACCATGTAAGATTGTAAGATTGAAATTGTAAATTTTTTGCTAATAATAATTATTAATAAATGGTTTATGACATATTTTACGGCATAGTTTATAAAGTAAGTGTTGAAGATTTGACATATATAAACAAGTGTTGCGTGGCAATGTAGTTTTTACTGGTTTGAATTGGGAATAAATGCAGAGGGATAGGAAAAAGTAGCGGACATGTGGCAAGCAACATGAAGCATAGGTGGTATTCATGCAGTAAATGACACGTGGTGTCTAGAACACCATTTGTTTTTTGAAAGTATATAATATATTTTTCTATGTTGAAAAATTGTGTCTATTTTGTCTGTATATGTAGCAAGACAAAATAAAGTTATATTCAAATTAAGAAAATTAAATTTCTGCATAGTGGAAGATAAAAATTTATGATGACATAAATATAAAAGGAGATAAAAATCAGCTTAATTTGAAGTATATAAAAAAAGTTACATTTTCCTGGAAATTTAAATGCATTTGTCATATGGACTGGGATTGAGGCTTGTGCGGACCATAAGCATAGTGGAAGATAAAAATTATGAGGCCATAAATATTTTTTTATTTGGAATATATCAAAAAATAATAGTTTGTTACAAATTCCTTGTAATGTAAATGCGTTTGTCATATAGACTGGGATTGGGGCTCTCGCGGACCATAAGAGAATTATGTACAAGAAATAGGATTGTAGAAAGAAGAAGCGGCCGACGGTAGAGTGTTATACCTGAAAAGAATAAATTGAAATGTATCGGTCTTTGGCTAGACATTTGTATTTAAAAAAGTGGAATAACTGGGTTGATAAACAAAACATGATGTGATCAGTATAGACTTACAACGATGGTACATATGACCTCTTTTTCTATTTGCTTGATGATGCCTTTTCATTGATGTCATTGACGACTACTGGAATCATGGTAAGTGCATGTTGCCTTTCGTCCACATTTTGCTTCAATTTGCTTTCCAACCATTCTTCAATGTAGCTTCTCTTTGGGGCGACGCTAATCTCATTCTGGATTTTTATGTTGAAAAGTTCATTTTCCAATTCCTTGAAGTTGATAGAAAGATTACGCAGAGCCTAATCAATTTCCTTATTATGTACCGAGTAGTCAACTAGCCAATTGTCGACGCCATCTTAACCATATTCATGGATGTTGTAAAACTTCTTCAAAGACAACTCCTTAAAAATATCAACTTGTTCAATGAAGGCTTGCTTAGTCAAAGGCAAGGAGTTGACGATTAAGTTGGGGTCTTGGAAGTCGTTGGTCCTTCCGACTAAGTTTATTATGGCCAACTTTGTGAACAATTTTTCTTTTTTTGATATGGCTTGTTCACATGACTAGACAATGAGATGCAGGTTCTTCACTTTTTCTTTCCAATATGCATTTAATTGACCGATCCAGGTTTTGATTGGGAGATTGATCCAGGTGGATATTGGTGGCCACCCAGCTTTTCCAATTGGCTCAAAATAGTTTTCTGGCAATTTTGGCAATTTACTATTTTTAGCAGGTTTTAACTTCTGGGGCCATTTTGAGGGCCCAAATGAAGGTTTTTCAAGATAGAGGTTCTAAATTATAGCCAAAGGAATAATTTATCCCCCAAAATGAATCTACTCGACGATACCTTTCCAATGAGCTATCACATGCCTAAAACGAAGATCGTATGAAAAAGTTACGACCCCAGGAAGTTGATGTATTCACTTACCCAAATGAGGCTTTTGGCGCTTCATCTCCTAGGGTTAGGTTTTTGGATGTCTAGGGTTTTTGACATTCCTTCTTATTGTAAAAATGCCTTCAGAGCCTCATTGTAATCATCTTCTTGCGAATGCAAGTAGCTGTCACATCTCTTCTCAGAGATAAGATGCCACCATTATAGCGAGTCTTTCACTCTGTATTTTTACAGTCTGTGTACATTTCTTTCATTAATAGAAATCGTGTATTACTGTATATATGTGTTTATGGTTGCATCTCTGATACATTTTTGTTATATTATTGAATATCTGCAATATCTCTATGCATTTCTTTGTTATATCTCCACTCTCATTTTGTGCTAAAAATAATCTGGATCAGTGGTATCAGAGCAGGCTGCTCTTGATCGTTTTTTCAGTGCATGTTCCTGACGAGGTCCGAGTATACCAAGTTGGGTCTCGAGCTTGTCTCTCTTGAAGACAATCTCTCTTGCACACCTAAGAAACCCTCAATGGAGGAAGAAAAGAAAAACAACGAAGAAGACGATCCTATCAATCTGTTGCTTGAGCAAGCTCTCACGCGACAGAGGAACGAAATGATGGAGAATTTTTCCCACATCCTTCAACGCCTGTCGATAACACCAAACATCTTCATTAAGCGACCACTTTGGAGGCACCTCGCCTTTCAAGGTATAAGTTAATTTTGATATTCCTGTATTTGAAGGACAGATAGATGCAGAAGCCCTAGAAAAATGGTTAACTCTGCTAGAAGGTTATTTCTCTGTTCACAATTTTTCACAATTTTTCCGACAAAGAAAATATCACCTTCACACTCCTTAAAGCTCTCCCTCATGTCAAATATTGGTGGGAAACTTACTGGGAGTAAAGTTCCATGGAGGAGTCTGGAATATACGGGGTCGATCCCACTTGGGATTTTTTTGTAGATGCAGTAAAGGAACATTATTACCCTGTTGGAAACTATGAGGACCAGTACATGAGATGGACCACACTGCGGCAAGAGAGGGGCCAAACAATTCCGGAGTTCACCAATACCTTCCATACCTTGCGCACCAAGCTGGGTATCAAAGACTCCGAGCGACATTTGGTTCTAAAATACTGTGGGGCTCTACACAGATACATCTAGACTAAAATGGATTTTATGGACATCTCATCACTCAATGCTGCTTATCGATATGCTGTTAAAATCGAGCAGAAATTTAAGTACAAAAACAAATGAGATTTCGGCATGGATGATTTTAGGGGCTAAATTTCGCTCATGGGCTAATTTTCCATGGTTTTTCCAAAAATGAGATTCGCTATTTTAAAAATCATTCGTCCAAATTCTATAGGATAAAATTATTTTACCTTAAAAATCGCCAAAATTTTATAAAAACTATATAAAATCCTTAGAAATTTGAATATTTTTACAAAAATATTGCCAAACATTTATAGTTGGCATATGAAGGATTAGTAAGATTC
>ML813736.1:87871-98434 GCA_009831015.1 Picea engelmannii
CACTAGAGGCTTCTAGAAGCATCATGGAGGCTGCAATAAGGTTTCAAAACCCAAAATCTAACCCTAATTCTAGCTATCAAAAACCTAGTAGGAGGGAAAATGGTTCTCCTTTTCACTAGTTGCTAATTATTCAATAGTTTGAGTAGGAGTGTGGAGGAGATGCTAACATAGTAGAGATACATAATCATATTTTAGAGGACTATAAAATACCATAGTATTTCATAGCTTTATAGTAAGATTGGAAACCTTTGTAATATGTATTGTAATCTCTATAATATAAGAAGATCCAAAGACACATTGCTTCATTTCAACACTAGTTTTCCATATGGGATTCTAAGGAAAATATTTGTATCTAGTTATATCCTTTTTTCCCATTATAGTATATTTCATATTTCTCAATAATTAAAGAATCTGAAATTTTATTTATTTATTCATGTTAAAAAAAAATTAGTTACATAGTGGATAATATATTTCATATTTCTTGATAATTAAAAAATCTGAAATTTTATTTATTTATTTATGTTAAAGTATTAAAAAAAATTAGTTGCATAGTGGATGATAGGCTCATAGTAAGTCAATTTAAGTTTAGCTCTATTTTGATGAGCCAACTATTGGAATATTCAAGGTAGTTTATAGAACAAGAAATTTTCACATTTGAACCAGATTCTCATAAATATTTTTTGAAATGTAATTAACAATACTATTTTTATGGTTAGCTATATACATAAGTTTCTATTCATAACAAATATTTTTTAAATCAAGCTATGTGTATCTATATTGAAGAACACACATACACACACTCGCGCGCACAGACACATACACACACGCGCGCGCGCACACACACACACACACACACACACACACACACACACATATATATATTCCAAAGAAAACTTTCCAAGGAAACCCAATGGATGCTTCTCCATATTTGTTGATGGAATCCCAAGTAAACCTGCCAACTTACACTAGTGTGCTTCACACAAGAGGATACTAACTAGGGAAGTGTTGGCATATAACTAGTCAAATGCCCAACAACATTGATGACAACCAATTAAGTTATAAAATCACCAATTGACAACCAATTAAGCTATAAAATCACCAATTGAGTTAGAAAATCACCATTTATATATACAAGCATGAGAATCAAATGAAGTTGTGCATTTTTTGCATGATAAAGGTTAGATACATTAAGAGTTGTATTGAGGTGAATGACTACAAAAAAATTCTAGCCTATAATAAGATTCAAACTAACACAAGAATGGGTTTCCATTGTAATTCAAACTACTTCACCTAGTCATTTAAGCCTCCCCTCCTCTCTCTCTTTTTCTCCTTATGCCTGCTTTATCTTCTCATGATATAAATCAAGTCTTTGTAGGCATTGATGAGATAATTTTTTGGTTATTAATATTAAGTATATTTATAGTCAAGGACTTGGGGGTGGGGGACGGTTATTTTCATCCAGCCCACCAGGGATCAAACCCCATCCAGACTTAGGTCCCTTTGTGATAAAACTAAAAGGATAGGTGACCCAGGATAGGTGACCCCTTGGGACATCTGGACCCCAGGATTTGAACCTGGGCTAACTTGTCCATTTCAATGATTCTCAACTGTGGAGTTGAAAGGTATTCCTTGTATTTTCTTTATAACAGACAATCCTTATGTTTTCAGTCACACTTGACAAGAAGTAAAAGCCGAAAATCTTGACCCATGATGGAAAAAGAGGCATGGTGTGACTTGTTTCATATGCGCCATACTTTTTTCGCCAGAACCATTGAAGCACTGTGTGAGCTCATTTAGATATGCTACTGTTCACACAGATATACTTACAAGTAGATCTTGAACTCAAATCAACAGATACAAACATATATTGAACTCAAATCTTGTTTATTCTCCATACACATATAACAAAACCCACTTCAGAAATTTCAGATTCATCCATACATTACTGTGTATGACTGTACAAGCTGAAACAACCAGATATAACCAGTGGTTGATGAAGTAGATAACCCATCTCCCTGCATGTATTGGAGAAAGCTTCCATGTGGGTGAGTTAATCAGGCACCTACAAACAGATCCGTGATATCACAGCAGCAGCACTCGTCGAACAGGAAGCAACAACAGAGGGCCGCCATGCTGCACCACCACTCATCAAAATGATAATGAAGCAAGAAATTATTATGAAGAAATAGAAGAGCAGAGAAGAGATTAATGAGAATGCAAGTACCATCCTTTACAGAAGTCTCCAGAAGCGCTCTTCCTCTTCTTCCTTGTTTCCCGGCTTTGATACACAGGGGGTGGAAGCTGCATAGTCGCTGGAGTGGGTTGTTTGTTCTTCTCTTCAGTGGGATACCCTGCCACCTTCCTTCAGATTATATACAAAAACAAACACAAATCTAATAACGCAATGTCAAATATGTGCCAAAACGATCCATTCTTTGAAAAAAAAAAACTATGAGCGTGCTTACCTTGTGGAGGAGGAAGCCTTGGCTGAGCTTCTTTGGGTTGGTCCTCCATGTGGAAGGAAAACAGGGAGAAATTATATTAAGGAAGTGGAAGTGAGCTCCTGCTAAATGGCCTGCTCTCTGTATCCTTGTTCTTGAGGCATAGAAAGAAATGCAGGCATATAAACAACATATATCCTGGTATCCCACCACTCATACTCCCAAAGTCTACCACTCCATTCATCACATACAGCGACCAGTCGCATTTGCACCATGAACTTATCTTTAATCTTGTCGTTATTATTGTCTACAACAACCAACTACGGATACACAATTTCAGGGATTGGAGAACCCGCCACTTTGTAGTTGCAGTTTTCCTGTCACTGTTCACTGTTTTTTCGGAATGGACCAGTTGCAGTTTTTTTTTTCATCACAAAAAATCCTGTTAAATTTTTTTATTTAGTAATTGAAGATTTTTTTAGATTATAAATTTTAATTGGATGGTTGATAATTTAAGTTGATTCAGAATTAGGTAAGAAAGAGTTAAACATTGGTGTTGTCTAACTATTCTATGAAAAAGAAATCACTATTTTTTGTTGTTTAAAATCCAATTTTGAATGTAGAAATAGATTCAGCATATTCATTTCGTAAAACATTTAGTTTACGGCTTAAACATTTTATCATTTTCAACTTTTATAGGTTTAACCATAGGGGTAAAGTCAACCTTGTAGTGATCCAAATCTGTTTCCCATTTACTCTTTCGTTGATGTCTGATTTGGGAATTGGGACGAAGTGGAAAACCCTGATCAAGTATTCAAGATCAATATACAACAGGGATCAACTTCATGGAGCTTTTTCATGATCTGACTACACTTTCTTAAATTTTAGCAGTTAAATAGCTGAGTGGAAGAGATCCTTGTCCCACAAAAAAAATAATCACACCAAATTATACAATATTAATGGTTAAGAACATGTGTTTCCTCTTAAGAGGTTACATGTTCAAATCAAGAGGGGGTAGAGCATGTATACCTCAGTAGATTTTACGAGTAAAATAGCTGGGCTGATGAAGTCTCATACAACAATTTGGTCACTAAAATAGTTGGGCTGAGGGAGTCTCATACACCAATTTGGTATATGACTTAGCGGTGACCTTAAAAATAGATTATTAATATCAAATATTTATAATCATTTCACTATTTGCTTACTTTCTATGAAATTCATCTATCAATACCAACTCTTTAATACCAAAAATATGAAATCTCTTTTCATAATTATTAAGTTTTTAAATAAATTTATTCATGTCTATGAAATTCATATATCAATACCAACTTTTTAATACCAAAGGTACTAAATCTCTTTCCATCTTTATTAAGTTTTTAAATAAATTTTTCATTGCAGGTTTACAAGTCGGGGAGAACTATTTTTTACTTTTGCTGACAGTGTACATTCAAGGCAAAGTGGTTTTTAATGAAACAAATTCAACATTCTTGAATACAATTTTAAGAAATTTATTAGTGTAGGTTCACAAGTTAGCCAAAAGATATTTTTCACTTTTGCTTGCAGTGTATATTAAAGGAAAAATGGTTTTTAATGAAATAGACTCAACATCTTTAATACAATTTTAAATAAATTTATTAATGCAAATTCACAAATTGGGGATAAGACATTTTTCTAATGCTTACTCTTAGTGTAGTGTAAAGGTTCTTAATATTGTTCAAATTTCTCTTGGTTTATATGGTTTCTCTATCAGTTTTCTTACATTACATGGAGAGGGTTTCATCCTCACCTATGGTACATCATGCCTTTTTGATCAACGAGTATGAAGTGGTATGCTATGTAAAATGCAAATGACTTTAATATGGGAGGGATAAGCTACATCCTCAGCAACATTGAAAGCTTCCCTCTTTCATGGGGTTGTTTAATTTGAACTAATATCATTTAAAGACACTCTTTTGTGTAATGGATCGAACTTTGATAATGTTAAGGATGTTGTTGGTTTAGTTTTCAATAATTCATCTTTGTCCTCCATAACAACTCTAATATTATCCTTTTGTATCGATAAGGCAACCTCACTTCTAATTTAAGAATAAGAATAAACATGGATTAAGAATAAGAAGAAACATTTTTTTTTGAATCTTTAGATTTATTTGTAAATTTAATAACTTATGTTCATCATTGAAAAATATTGGGACATGGATCTCAAAGTTGAGGATTTCTTTCATAAATATTAGAGTTTTGATCCATTTGTGTGTTTAGAGTTTCTTTATTTTGGTGTTCTTCTAAACTATACACAAGTTGCTAATAATGGACCTTGGTTTATGGAGAAAGATGGATTATTTATTAAGCTGTGTGTACTTTATTTTAATTTATTGTTGAAGTTGTTGTTAGAAGCTTTGGCATGGGTAAGAATTCATAATCTCCCTATTGAATACTAGAGTTATAAGTCTATTTGGGTCATAAATAACTTTAAGTCTATTAACTTGAAGTAAGATGTAGAAATTATGATAAGCTACGCTAGGTGTAAATCCCTATATAAGTTGAGTTGAGCAAAATGGATTTTGGATAAAATTGTGTTGGATAGAATCTTAGTTGGACAGTGACTACTCAATTACAAAGATACTACATCTTTCAACTCTGTAGTTGAAATATGACATTCCTTGTATTTTCTTTGTCATCCTTTATGTTGGGTTTTTTAACAGACAGTCCTTACATTTTCAGTGGCACTTTACAAGAAGTAAAAGCCGAAAATCTTGACCCATGATGGAAAAAGAGGCATGGTGTGACTTGTTTCCTGTGTGCCATACTACTCTCGCCAAAAGCATTCAAGCAATGTGTGAACTCATTTAGATATTCTACTGTTCACACAGATATACTTACAAGTAGATATTGAACTCAAATCAACAGATACAAACAGATATTGAACTCAAATCTTGTTTATTGTCCATACATATATAACAATACCCACTTCAGAAATTTGAGATTCATCCATACATTACTGTGTATGACTGTACAAGCTGAAACAACCAGATATAACCAGTGATTGATGAAGTAGATCTCCCTGCATGTATTGGAGAAAGCTTCCATGTGGGTGAGTTAATCAGGCACCTACAAACAGATCCGTGATATCACAGCAGCAGCACTCGTCGAACAGGAAGCAACAACAGAGGGCCGCCATGCTGCACCACCACTCATCACAATGTTCTATGGATTCATCTCTTCAACAACAACGATAATGAAGCAAGAAATTATTATGAAGAAATAAAAGAGCAGAGAAGAGATTAATGAGAATGCAAGTACCATCCTTTCCAGAAGTCTCCAGAAGCGCTCTTCTTCTTCCTTGTTTCCCGGCTTTGATACACAGGAGGTGGAGGCTGCATAGTCGCTGGAGTGGGTTGTTTGTTCTTCTCTTCAGTGGGATACCCTGCCACCATTCCTTCAGATTATATACAAAAACAAACACAAATCTAATAACGAAATGTCAAATATGTGCCAAAACGATCCATTCTTTGAAAAAAAAAACTATGAGCGTGCTTGCCTTGTGGAGGAGGAAGCCGTGGCTGAGCTTCTTTGGGTTGGTCCTCCATGTGGAAGGAAAACAGGGAGAAATTATACTAAGGAAGTGGAAGTGAGCTCCTTCTAAATGGCCTGCTCTCAGTATCTTTGTTCTTGAGGCATAGAAAGAAATGCAGGTATATAAACAACATATATCCTGGTATCCCACCACTCATACTCCCAAAGTCTACCACTCCATTCATCACATACAGCGACCAGTCGCATTTGCACCATGAACTTATCTTTAATCTTGTCGTTATTATTGTGTACAACAACCAACTACGGATACACAATTTCAGGGATTGGAGGACCCGCCACTTTGTAGTTGCAGTTTTCCTGTCACTGTTTTTTCGGAATGGACGCAGTTTTTTTTTTTCACCACAAAAAATCCTGTTAAATTTTTTTATATAGAAATTGAAGTTTTTTTTTAGATTATAAATTTTAATTGAATTGTTGATAATTTAAGTTGATTCAAAATTAGGTAAGAAATAGTTAAACATTGGTGTTGTCTAACTATACTATGAAATGGTTTTTTTCGGTGACATAAATCTGTAAGAAATCACTATTTTTTGTTGTTTAAAATCCAGTTTTGAATGTAGAAATACATTCAGCACGTTGAAAATCTATGGAGCACTTGGATTATACAGAAATAATCACTCAAATCTGCTGACCTAAAAATTCCCGGAGAATATTCATTTGATAGAAAGGCTTAAACATTTTATCATTTTCAACTTTTATAGGTTTAACCATAGGGGTAGGGTATGTACAGGCAGGAACAAAAGAGGTTGAGTAAGATAACCTTGTAGCGATCCAAATCTGTTTCCCATTTACTCTTTTGTTGATGTCTGATTTGGGAATTGGGATGAAGTGGAAAACCCTGATCAAGTACTCAAGATCAATATACAACAGGGATCAACTTCATGGAGCTTTTCCATGATCTGATTACACTTTCGTAAATTTTAACAGTCAAATAGCTGAGTGGAAGAGATCCTTGTCCCACAAAAAAAAAATATCACACCAAATTATACAATATTAATGGTTAAGAACATGTGTTTCCTCTTAAGAGGTTACATGTTCAAATCAAGAGGGGGTAGAGCATGTATACCTCAGTGGATTTTAGGAGTAAAATAGTTGGGTCGATGAAATCTCATACACTAATTTAGTCAGTAAAATAGTTGGGCTGAGAGAATCTCATACACCAAGTTGATATATGACTTAGCGGTGACCTTAAAAATAGATTATTAATATCTAATATTTATAATCATTTCACTATTTACTTACTTTCTATGAAATTCATCTATCAATACCAACTCTTTAATACCAAAGGTATGAAATCTCTTTCCATAATTATTAAGTTTTTAAATAAATTTATTACTGCATGTCTCATGTCTATGAAATTCATATATCAATACCAACTCTTTAATACCAAAGGTACTAAATCTCTTTCCATCTTTATTAAGTTTTTAAATAAATTTTTTATTGCAGGTCCACAAGTTGGGGAGAACTATTTTTCACTTTTGCTGACAGTGTACATTCAAGGCAAAGTGGTTTTTAATGAAACAAATTCAACATTCTTGAATACAATTTTAAGAAATTATTTACTGTAGGTTCACAAGAAGATATTTTTCACTTTTGCTTTCAGCATCCTTGAATACTTTTACTTTTAACCAAAATATTACTGCAGGTCACAAGTTGGCCAGAAGATATTTTTCACTTTTGCTTTCAGTATCCTTGAATACTTTTACTTTAACCAAAATATTACTGCAGGTCCACAAGTCAGGGAGAAGACATTTTTCACTTTTACTTGCAATGTACATTCAACCTAAAGTGGTTTTAATGAAATAATAATAATAATAATTTATTTTTAAGGTCACGGCCAAGCCAACACATCAAATTGGTGTATGAGACCCCCTTGTTTGTGGGACAAGGGACCCCCCACTGTCCGGGGATTTGACTACTGATAAAGTCTATGAAGGTATACATACCCTACCCCCTCTGGATTTGAACCTGTTAAGATGAAACACATGTTCTTAACTATTAGGCCCACTCAAACTGTATTAATAGATTCAACATCTTTTAATACTTTTACCGTAACCAAATTGTATAATATTAACATTTAATATTTATGATGAAATATACTTTTACTGTAACCAAATTATATAATATTAACATCTAATATATATAAATATTCCACCATTAATAAAATTCTATTCATAATTAATTTTTTTACCAAATTTTTATACTACATATAACATTAACTTACTTTCTATAAAATTCATCCATCACTACTAACTGCTCAATAGTGAAGGTAGAATCTCTTTCAACCATTATTAACATTTTGAATAAATTTCTTAGTGCAATTCCACAAGTTGGGGAGAAGACATTTTTCACCTTTCCCTCCAGTGTACAGTGAAGGCAAAGTGTTTTTCAGTGAAATTGTGGACATATTGCTTTCCAAGTACAGGCTCACAAGTTGGGAAGTTGACAGTTTCACCTTTACCTCTTGTACATTTAAGGCAAAGAGGTTTTATTGAAATTGTGGCCACTTACTGGACATATTGCTTTCCGATGTCGGTTCGATTTGAAGTATGGATATGTAATGGTGTCTTGTCAGGGGGCAAATGTTTCCCCTAGTAACAATTTAAAGTTTAGAAAAAGCTTTATGGTGGAAGTTCTTGGTGGTGAACCACCACTTAATGACATTTAAAAAAGAGGATCCAAAGCTCAACGCACTTAGATTATGATTATGAAGTCAACCTTTTTTTTTTTGTTAAAGATAAGGATTAATTAAGATATTTTTGATTAAAAAATAAAAATTAAATAAGATCATTTTGATTAAAAATAATATATATTAAAAATAATAATATATAATTTTGATTAAAAAGTCAAATTAAAATAAAAAATATCAATTTGTAACTTTGTCACATATTAAAATTTATTTTGAATTTATAATGTATTTAAATAATAATTTAATATAAATGGAATTAAAAATAAATATAATTTATAATAGAAAGAATTTTGGATCAAAACTATGTGTGGAGTTTTGAAACGTTCAAGATTTTCAGTGGATGTCAATTTTCTATGTCCTTGATGATGGAAAAAATTGAACGTTTCAAAACCCTGCACACAGTTTTGATACAAAATTCTTTCTAGTATTACTAGTGACTCTGAAAACCTCCATACTCAAATATAACTTATTTTATTTTATTTTAAAACAAAATAAATATGTTTTAATTATTATTTAAATACTTTAAATAAAAGAAATATTTTAAATAATTTATAATTTATTTAAAAATGATAAATTAATTACAATTTTTAATTTCTTTATTAATTTAAAAAATAAAAATCAATTTAGATAATTTTGATCAAAACAAACATTCCTCCCAACCACTCAAACTAAATCCAATTGAATATAAGCTTTTAAAAGTGTGTCTAGGACCAACCTTTGAAATAGATTAGAAGAGCTCAAAGTTCCCTTCGGATCGAGAGCGGTAAGGTTGTATGAGAATGTTATTGCCAAGTTTAGGAGCACTAAGGGTTGGATAGAAAAAATTAACTGCAATATAGGAGTCAAGCAAGGTTGTCCCATACCTCTACCCTTTTTGGCATTTACATTGACAAGTTAGAAGATTGTTTGGAAGTTGCAAGTTGTGTTGGACCAACTCTTGCTAGTATAGTAATCATCCTTATGCTCTATGTCGATGATATTGTTCTTATGGCAAGGAATCCCTATGATCTTAGTAAGTAGCTTAGAATCCTCAAGAACTTCTACTCTAGTACAAGTATGACTGTGAACACTAACAAAACAAAGGTTATGATAATTAAATCCAACAAGATCACCTACTATAATTTTGTATATGACAATAATATCTTGGAGGAAGTGTCTTCGTACAAGTATCTTGGAATTGATATTCATTACAAGATCAATTGGATCTATAACATTGAGAAAATGATAAATGAGGGTGGAAAGCTTATTATGTGCTTGAAAATAATTGTAAATTAGTAAACCTTTGGCTATGGGATAATAAAAAGTTCCTCTTTGAGACTCTTCTCACTCTTGTTAACTTATATGGTTGTGAAGTTTGGAGATGCAGTATCTCTCTAGAATCCTGAGAAAGATAGAGCAGATCCAAAAGAATTTTGTAACTTATAATCTCAAAATTAAGGGCAATACACCCTATCCTATCCTCCTCATTGAAGAGCCTTTCCTCCATTGAGAGCACAACTATGTTTAGGTACTTAATGTACAAGAACAAGATAAACAAGATGGATAACAAGAGGCTCCCCAAAATTGCTTCAGACTCTAGCCAAAGGCTCAAGCGAGGATGGCATAATGATGCAAAGTCTTGGCTAAATCATTAGGGAATAAAAGGAGAAGTTTATCGATGATATTAAAAATATTGTACAAGTTAAATTTAAGGAGAATCTATGGTGTGATAAATAATTAGAGGATAAAAAAAATAAAGATATTATAAGGAGGTGGTTAACCCTAACCTTGAAGATCAAAAGTATCTCTATGTTTTGAATGGAGTAAAGAAGAGAATCAATATTGCTAAAATAAGAACTAATT
>ML813737.1:13631-25314 GCA_009831015.1 Picea engelmannii
TGGATTAACCTGTCATCATTACTTCCAAAAATAATATCATCAACATAAACTTCAATTAAAAAAATACTATCTTGAGTTACCTTGATCTAGAGGTTGTTGTCTGCACTTCATTTTTTGAAACCTGTCTGCTATAGATATTCATCAAGTCTAGAGTACCATGCTCTAGGAGCCTGTTTTAGACCATATAAGGCCTTCTTCAATTTACACACATAATTTGCATTCTCTGACAACTAAAATCCTTATGGTTGTTCGATGTAGACTTCTTCTTCAAGCTCCCCATTCAGAAAAGTTGATTTCATGTCCATCTGATACACTTTAATATTCTTGGATCATGCATAAGCTAAAAGCAATTGGATTGCTTCCATTCTAGCAACTGGGGCAAATGTCTCTTCAAAGTCTATTCCTTCAACTTGTGTGTATCCTTTACATACCAATCTAGCTTTGTTCCTTGTAACATGTCCATCTTCATTCAATTTATTTCTGAAAACCACTTTGTGCCAATCATGTTCTTATTCTTTGGTTGGAACCAATTCTCAAGTGTCATTCTTCTCTATTTGATCCAATTATTCACCCATGGCCTTATTCCATAATTCATCCTTGATGGCCTCTTCAAAACTGTTTGGTTCAATCGTAGATAAGAGTGCTAGGTGTGTTTGTTCCGGTGAACGGATTCTTCTTCTAGTCTCAACTCTTGCATCCTTGTTTCCGACAATCTGATCTGAAGGATGATTCTTCTGTACTCATTTGTTAGGTGTTTTTGGAGGCACTTGTTGAACTTGCTCTTCTACTTCTATCTGATCCTCTTCTACTTCTTCTTCATATTTTGCTTCTTTTTCATAAAGTTGTTCCATTGATCCATGACAAACTCTCATGATGAAAGAAGAAGTGCCACATGGATATGTTCCAGTTTGAGCCTTGCCACAATGTTATGAGCTAGCTGAAAACAAAGGAGCTGAATTCAACTATGATACACTGCAATGATCGGAGCTATATGAAGCCTTCAGAGAAAACCAGTGTTCCAGAAAAACCGAAGTACATTGAGATTAAGCATTACATTCTCTGCAATGAAGTCCAGAAAAGAGAAAGTGGTTCTCCAATATATATCTCCATAGATGAGTAGATAAGCAGACATTTTGGTAAAGCCTCTGTCCAAGATGAAAGAGTTTGCATACTCAAGGTGGAGCTCGTGGAGACAACTTCCCTATTTAAAAAGGAAGAGATGAATCCCAGGTTTGGAGGGAGCATTGATGTGTTATTGACTTATGGACAGTCATTTTCCATTTCGAAAAATGTTCCAGGATGAGCAGTTCCTTTCCAGTTCGAAAATTGGTTTGAGATTTCTAATGGACATGCATTTTTCAGTTCAGAAAATGGTCCAAATCGAACGATCATTTTCGTAACGAAAATGGTTCGATGGATTGTTGATGTACCATGGACATTGATTCCTCTTGTGGTTAACATAGGGAATGGTCTAGGACAATCTCTCTTCTCGACGATCACTCTTAGTAGTGGTCAAGAAGACTGGTTCGCCTCGTCGGACAATCATTCTTTCGAAGCTCACAATTGTGAGAAGTTTCGAAGAATGGTCTGTTTTGCACTTTGTTTAGTGCCTGAGGAATGGCCCAGATAGGCGAATGGTCCAAGTTCAGCAATTAGGGACAGGCATTCCCTGGGGCAGATTAATTCTCTCCAGGTTGCACTTTGTTTAGTGCCGGAGGAATGGCCCAGATAGGTGAATGGTCCAGGCTCATAAATCGAGACAATTATTCTTCCTTGCTTGAGAAGAATAGTCCAGATAGCTCATCATTGATGTTTTACCTTCTGAGGGCAGATGATCTTCCAGATCTCACAGATGTGAGTGGAAGAATTGTCCATATGATTTAGTTTATATCATAATAATGTTTTCTATGTAGGTTGATATCATATGATATGATTATTATGGAGACTGTATGTCTTCGGATAGTAGATGTATACTACTGTGGTGGATGTGTTCCACTGATTGTGACTTTGTGTCACTGATCAAGTATCTGTGTGCTACTTGGTGTGGTAGTGTACCACTGTATTGTAGTTGTGTACTACTATGGATAGACATAGTTGTGTTCTATTGAATGACATTGTTCCAATTGCCTTGAAGACTATCAACATTGTTGGAAATTGGAAATGATTATTAGCTAGATGGATGATCAATGGACAAAGATTTCCCAGACGAAAAATGGTTCGGGACATTTATTCTTCTAGGACATATGTCAATATTAGAAGAATGGTTCTTGTGTCACTCTGTGGAGTGAGTGACTTATCCAACATCATGTCTGATTACTCAGATGGAGTATGGTTTGGAGAGATGATGTAGTTGATGACACTGATAGTGATGATGGTGCTCATGATCTAATCATGAGATAATCTATGTGACTATGTTGATGCTACCGGGTGAATGGCATGTTTGTGCTCAAGACCATTACCTTCAATACCTCCCTAGCTAGGAGGGAGTGTTGATATTATGGTAGTTGTGGGAGGCATTTACCTCCACGTGTAAACCTGTCAAGAATAGAATATTATGGGAAGCAAGAAGAAACCCTAATTGATTGGTTAATAACCCTAGAAGACAAGTTGGCTCAAGAGAATGAATTGTATTAGGTTATTAGCCTCCAAGAGAATAAATCGACTAAAGTAAATATTATATACTAAAGAATTAGTACCCAAAATGAGAAGTCGGCCTAGGCAGTCTGCCAGAAATACTATAAATACAGGAGGCCAGTCTTCATTCTGGCTGGCATTCTCAGAACTGTAGAAGCAACACTTGTGCGCACTGCAGTTGGCCAGTTGTGCGCAATTTTGGAGGTGAGTTGTTGTTGTAGCTGTTGCAGCTAGCAGATTTCAGTTTTGGCTTGGACTATCTCTTGGTTATGGTTTGGACTCTCTGATAAGCTCTGTTACTCTTGCTTGGTGTGCTATCCTTGGAGAAAGGTGTGCCACCCTTTGTTTGGCTATCTAGCTTAGGGTTTGCTTCCAGAATGATTCTCTGTCAAGGTTAAGGTGCTCGGGGGTGGCTTCGGCCTATGGTTGGGTGACAATAATAATATTGTCTATGGTTAAACGAGCACATCCATCATTATCTAACACCTATTCCTGTTGATGTAAAGTTATCTGCGGATCAATGTCCCAAGACACAGGAAGAGGAGGAGGACATGTCTCGTGTTCCATATGCGAGTGCAGTTGGCAGTTTGATGTATGCAATGGTTTATACTAGACTAGTCATTGCACATGCAATGGGAGTTTTGAACATGTATATGTCAAAACCAGGGATGGAGCATTGGAAAATAGTAAAAAGGGTTTTAAGGTATTTGCGTGGCATAGCTATGGATTGTGCTACGAAGGAAGACAGAGATTGGACAGAGTGGTGGATATACATGGCTTTGTGGATGTAGACTAGGCTGGAGATTTGGATTGTTGGAAATCTACAAGTGGGTATGTGTTTAACCTGTTTGAAGGAGCAATAAGTTGGATGAGCAAAATACAGGTCGTAGTGGCACTTTCAACTATAGAAGCTAAATACATGGCAGCCACTCATGCAATTAAGGAAGCAGTATGGTTACAAATATTGTGTTTAGGTATTGGGTTGGTACAAAAAGATGTAAGTATAGATTGTGACAGTCAAAGTGCAATTTTTCTGGCGAAGAACCTGACTTATCATTCAAAGACAAAGCATATTGATATTTAATATCACTTTACGAGAGACATGATTGAAGAAAAGAAAGTATTGATGATGAAGGTGGACACTTTGAAGAATGTTGTAGATTCATTAACAAAATCTGTGAGCACTGAGAAGTTCTCTTGGTGTATAGGATCCATGGGCATTGCTACCCTGGATTGTTGACTATGTAACCCTGTATGCAAAGAAAACAACAAGTGGGAGTATGTTGGGTATGCGTTATATTATTTGGACAAGCAACAATGTCTATGTTGCGTTGGGCGTACAGGGGGGTTCGGGGGCAGCGCCCCCGAGAATTTTGTTTTTGCCTCGGGAAACATGTCACATATTTAGGTGGTTTTTTAGCACATGGTTTCTTTGCTGATGGTTTTCTATTTTCGGTTAAGGAATTAGGGTTGTTGACTAATCCAGGTCATTGGGTTAGGGTTTTGGATGTCGTTGGTTCCTATATGTATATTGCATTGTAAACAATGTAACACTATGAATGCATATAGAATATATTGGTTTTCTCGGTTTGGGTTTCTAGGGGAAAAATCTCTGTGTAAGGTTTGTATTTTCCATTGTATATTTTCTGTTTTTTTACTAAAAATCTATTTGCAGTAAATATTGTACAAGGTTAAAATCTATAGTGAGGATACCAAGAGTAATGGTAGTAAGGTCATAGAAGATAAAGTAAGATCCCCTTGGCTATTAAGAGATGTTGCAACATTGAAAGAAGACTACACATAAAGTAGAGGAGAAGAGCATGAAGAACGCCTCCGAGAAGGGGAAGAGGCTTTAGTTATTGTGAATGGACTTGTGTGGCTACATGTAGGAAGCTCTCTAGGATCCGTCACCGGAGATGATGAGAGAAGATGGAGGAACCCCCTCTTTGAACTACCCCCCTTGCACATTTGTAACCAAGAAGAAAGAACAACAAACAACACTAATATAGGAGTATAAGAAGAAAGAGTAGTAGAAATAAGAAGAGAAGATATGAGTGAAGACGAAGACAAAGTAATCAATACTTTGTAGGGAAGAGTGTCAATATCGATATCACCAACAACTAGCAATCAGTGGGGATGACACAACACTAGATTGAGAATGGCGAATCAAGATACAACACCGAGGCTACCCACGTTCCATGGGATGGGTAAGGATGATGCAAATAAACATTGGTTCACATGAGAAGGTATATGGTCTGTGAAGAGGATCATAGATGAAGCATCAAAGATCATGCAATTGGAGACCACTTTCATAGATAGATCTCTGACGTGGTATATGAAGTACAAGGAAACTGCGTCAATGGTACAAACAAGGTCCCTTACAGAAATTAAGAGAGATTTTCTTAGAGAGTTTCAGAAGCCTAATTCAGAATTGTAGTGCATCATTGAAATCAAGGAGATCAAGAAATAGACCGGAGAAACTGTATTGGACTATGACCAGTGGTTTAAAATATTTTTAGATAGGTTGACATTTCAAATCCGAGTCATGCTCTCCCAACAAAAGGTGACTATTCAAGCAGAGGCTATGAATATTTCGAAGTGCCCAAAAGCTATGTCAGGAGGTGACGAGACATCAGTAGGATTGGCACAGGTGTAGTCCCAACTTGCAAATATTACAATGCAATTGCAAGATATGGTGAAGATGAGCACATATGGTGTACTACATGCCGGTCAGAAGGTCACCGTAAGGATGAATGTCCTACCCTGGGAAACTACTTGGTGATGTGTGTGTCGAATCCATTTCTGACTGGGCCTCAAACTAAGTGGTGTGAGATTTTCATATAGTGGGGACATATCCTTACCTAATTCCCAACACTATAGAAATAACAGAAGACCACACATACCCCATTTTTCAAGTTCTATAAATCCACGGGGCACGATGTGAACAACTATCGATCACTTCAGTGGATGGGAGGACCACACTCATGATGCCTTTCAGGTCCGGGAAGAGAAAAAATGTGACAACCCCAGAGGCACAAATAGAGGTGGAGACCAAGGAGGTCCGAGAGGTGGATATGGAGGAGGTGGATACCAAGGAGGTCCTAGAGGTGGATATGGATGAGGATATGGAGGAGGTGGAGGAATACCACCCACTTGTTTTAATTGTGGTGAGGTGGGTTGTGTTTCAAGGTTTCGTACCAAATTGCACACTATCTATGGGTACTGCTATAGTACAAAGCATGCCACTGAAGATTGTCTTGACTTATTGAAGAAGTGGGAAGAGAAGAAGGTGCACTGCAACATGGTAGCTGTAGATTCGTGCTGGAATCAAAAGAAGGATGAAGAAGATGATGTGTGGGTGGTAACCTCGGGAGGAATTGAAATGGGAATGGACTTAGAGTGTGGAGAAATCTTGGGTCAGAAAGCATAAGGGAAGATAAAAAAAAAGCAACACAAGCCCCTCCTAAGTCTGATGCTATGCAACTGAAGAAATTTCTACGCAATGCACATAGGCAATTAGAGAAAGAGAGAGTATGTGAAGAACTAGAACATGTAACACAAAGGTCATTAGACGAAGACTGAGTGTGCAAGGAGGTACAATGTGCAACTCAAATATCCTTAGAGGAGGCCCAAGCCCGTGAAGAATTACATCACACAACACATAAATCATTGGAGGAAATTGCACGAAGATATACAACACATGACATAGAGGTCGTTGGAAGAAGCCTAGAGGAAGGAAGAGGTGTTATGGGCCAAACAAAAGACAATAGAGGAGTGCATTCGTGAAGAGATACGACACACAACGCGAGGAGAAACACAACACAACACTGGTCATATGGAGCAAGCAAAATATCAAGTAAGTAACTTTTTATGTTGTTGTTTGAAAATGTTAAGTGATCCTGATGTTGCAAGGAAATTAACACATGTGTTAAGAATATGTATGGGGGAAGAAGAAACATCTGCAGTTATATCCACCCCATTACCAAAAAGGCATCTGTGTCAGGTGAGAAAAAAAAAAGCTCACAGAAAGAGAGTTCAAGAGGACGATTGAACTCAAAAGTTGTTAGATGGATGGTGTCATGTTGGATCTGGGATCCAATGTGAACATCTTGTTGAAGAAATCATGGGAATTGATGGGCAAGCCAAACTTGGTATGGTCCCCCATTCAACTCAAGCTAGCCAATCAATATAGAATCTATCTTGTTGGCCAACTGGAACGAATTGAAGTGAAATTGAAGGGGTAAATACTAAGGTAAACTTTGAGGTGATTGAGATCATGGATGACTCAAATCCATACCCCACGCTACTTGGTATTGACTGGGAATTTGAAAATAATGTAGTTTTGAATTTAAAGAAGAGGCACATGTCCTTTTAGATAGATACATTGCACGTGAATGTGTCATTTGAACCAAATGAAGGAGACATGTACACTGAGCCTATGAATGAGGATGCACAAAGCTCCATTATTGAGAACATATATTAGATTACTTGGCACACAGAGGATTACATCAATCCCACAAATGGATGGTGAGATGAGCTAGAGAAGTGTGTGATCATATGACACAAATTCAGAGGATGCTATGGAGATATGGCAAAATAAGTTATATGGGGTCTCCAATAGGAGGTGTGCACGAATTACAAAAATAATGCGTTGGATTGGATCTGAGTTATGTGATGCATCGAGATTTGATGTTGGTCATACTCAAGCCTGATTGTTACCATAGCCAAGTTCAATGATTTTCTCTTACTGAATTCTTGTGTGGATATACTAGTCAGTCTATTTCAGTCAAATATCAATTCACGCCATAAACTTACTCATGAAAAATGCCATTGGCTTGAGGACGAGCCAATTAATAGTGTTGGGGGCTTGTTGGCACCCAAGGTTTGGGGTTATTTGTGCATGCACACATATCATCTATGTTTGCACATATCAACTTTGCGCGCACATATCAACAACTGTGCAATGGAAGGAATAAGATGTGCACATCACGGCAACTAATTTTTGTACTACGCACATAAGGTCTAGTTACCGCATGTAGGCCAAATCGGAAGAAGATATAGGAAATCTTCTTGAATAATGACATCCCAATAGATCGTGGAAAAGATGAGGGATGAGATGGAAAGTTATTTAGGATTTCCACACTGCAAGGAAATTATGTGGGTTGTGTTATCACATGAATTGTACTTGTGCAAGTCCCTCCACAAAATCCCAAATCTTGCGTAACTATGGAAGAACCTACCATTGTCACCTAAGTAGGGACTTCCCTCATTTTATAGATGGAAGAGGTCCACCACAAGGGAGGCTTCCTTGGTGACCTTGAGGGATCAAATAACAAGTTTATTAGCCAAGCCTACCACCCCTATCTTGATTACTCAATGGTTGGTCCAGGTCAAGGAAAATAAGAGTTTTGAAGATGAATTGGTACCTTCCTAGAACAAGAACACTTTATAGCATATATATAACAATTTCCAAGAACAAAGTATGCAATAAATACCTCTTTTAGACACTAGACAAGTTAGATTGTTATGGTTGTTGCAAATTGCAACAGTAAACCAGTCTTATAACAACAATAAGTAATTTGTAACAACAACAATAATAAATGCTTAGAAATACTACATTTGACCATGAAAATTAAGCATACATCCAATAGAATATTATCCAATTGTTAGATGTTATTTATGAGTGAGTTAAGCCACCTTTAGATTAGTGTATGCAACAGATTAATGTGATTTAGATGAATGTATCAAACCTTTTATAACAACAACAAGTAATTTAGTGAGTTTGCCAATGTTAGTGTTAGAACAATTAGTGATCCAAAAAGATCTTTTAAACGACAATGGTTGAGTTATTAAGCATGAGTTAAATTACCATTTAGGAACTGAATGAGAGAGGAAGAATGAAAGGGGAATTATGACAGCCATATAAGCCTATACATATTTGAACATAAGCAATAAGAACAACAAATCATAAGACACCAAAGTGATAACGGAGTTCGACAATCTTGCCTACGTCTCAGGACCTTTGTCTAAGTGGGTGAGGCTTTCTTATTTCTGTTCGAAGTTTTAAATGTACATCATGAAAGTGTCAATAGATTACAACAATGAGCTGGTCATGTTCTACAAGATCTCAAGAACACATCAAAACTAATGGCACCCAAATCGGATGAACGGAGCTCCCAGAAATGGCCCGCAAAGGTGCGCTCCTCAATAGCTTCCCTGCATAAAAATGGCTTTGCCTCTACATTTGCTTAGCATTTCTTTGCTCTAAAAACCTCTCTCCATGGATTCAAGAGCCTCTAGTTTATATAGTCCTGAAGTTGGTAATCACCTCCCAACTTCTCCCCAAGATCTGGCCTAAAAAACGACCCAAGATCTCCCCAAAATGGCCAAAATATCCTAATATCAAGCTATAAATCAATAAAAATCACATTACATAGTATAAAAACCCACTTTTGGGAATAAATTAGGCGCAACCCCCAAAAATCTGGGCCCTGGTCGTATGTGCGCTACCCATGTGGCCTAGCATCAAGCTCTAGCTCCTTAATTGCCGACCCTTGGTCATTTGCTATGCCATATACCATGATCCTTACCTTCCACACACTCTATACTTGGATAGGCCCCCCAATTTCCAGCCATTGGTTACGCCCCTAGTTAATGGGCTAGCCCGAACGAACGGGGCTAACCCCATGACCTCCGTGCCACAATAATCATCCGGTCGTATGGAGTGGACTCATGGAACAATGCAACATGCTATATCTGTCGGGGGCTAGACTCTTATCCATCTGCACCAAGATTTAGAAGTGTGGGCATATGCAAGTGTTGCGATCGGGGGCTGGGGCCTAGCCCCAACCCTTATCTCCGCCAACAATACATAGCATCAACTTTAAATAACGGTGGCGCTGTATGGTGTTAAGAACCACCAGGTAGGCAGGCTGGTAGCCCGACCTACGCGAAGTCTTGGCGCCCATAGAGGTCATGGGTTCGACCCCCACAGACCCATAATTTTTTTTTATATAACCAATGAACAGTATATGGGTGCCATGTGGCAGCCCACGACTGGGGCACGTGGCACCTTACCACTTGTCAATAATATGCCACGTGTCAATCATCGATTTGTCCACTTGTCTGCCATCATGCCCAGTCAGCAACCTGCCACCTCGACCCATGCCAATTGAACCTACCATGTCAGCAACCTACCACATTAGCCTATAGTCCAGTCATCTTCCACGTGTCGTACGACTATACGGACTTGCCACGTCAGCCATACAGACGTGCCACGTGTCACCCTTTCATTGGTGACATGTGTCACACTCTGATTGGTCCACCCGTACCTGTCCACATCAACATCCTATATACCCTACCACATTAGCTATACGGTCGTACTTCCTATACAGTCAGCTGCCACGTGGCACTGTATGGACTATACAGTCAACATTTTTTTACCTGTTTGGCAAAATGAACAGACCGCGATATCTTGAGCATATGACATCCGTTTGAGCTTGTTTAAGTTGCGTTGGGTTTATAATGCCAAGGCCTACACACACGTCCGTTTTGAAGAGATTCTGAGTACTTTTATTTTTAGGCCTTTATGAGCCCTATCTTGGCTCTAGGATCCATTCTGGATCATACCTCCCCACTACAGGCCTTTTGGTCCTCCAAAAGGTTACAAAATGGACCTTACTGATTACATACTCATAAGGATAAAAACAACACACTATGTATTACAAAAATGATGTTATAACAGGTCATCATTTCAACATGTGTGATTACATTAATGGAAGTAAAATACAATGAAGATGTGACATCCACTTATGGCATAACCAAGTGATTGTTTTATTTCCTTCATGGTGTTCCTCTTGCTTCGTTGGTAATGCCTCTTCCTTCGTGAGTACATGTGCAATCCTTTTGTCCTTCTTTGGACGAAGCTCCAGATTAAGCTTCCAACAATTAGTCTTTCGATGTCCACCCCTGTTGCAATAAGTGCAGTGAGTTTTTGGCATCCCGACTTGTTTTCCCTTCTCTTTATTCCATTGTGGAGTTGAGTCTTTATGTTGTGTTTCCTTCATGGTTGACATAAGTTTCCTGTACAAAGATTGTCTCTTCCAACACTTGGCAATACAATGCTTTGGTGAATGGAAAAAGTACAAGGATACGTATTTCACAAGTTTCAGATTACATTCTTATGTTTTTTATAATAAAAAAGAGAATTGGAAAAAACCATGATCATTATACCTTCCTTGCTGATCTTCACTTTGCTTTGGAGATGAATTTCATTCACTATCTCCATCAAGGAGTGATACACCATCACCTTTCGTGAAGTGTTCCCACAATGACTTAGGCTGGCCATTTGAAGCATTAGTTGCTTCCAATGTTTTGGAGAATGCTCCAATCTCCACTTCGCCATACCAATCCAAAATAACGAGACCTTTCCACAACATCTATGGGATTAACGATACCTTGGCCCTTATTTCCAAGGCCCTTTCCTTCATACCCCATCTTGGTTAGTAATTTCAAACCTATACCTCTTGTATGTTTTTCAAATGCACTAAAACCATCTTGATGGGAACAAGGAGAAATTGATGAATGACTTCCACTGCATACCTCAGAGTTGATTTGTGAATTCGGTATAGAAGGAAATTCCTTCAATTCTTCTTTGCTTTTGTTGTTCTTTGAAGTTTTCACTTGAACCGATGAACTCTTTTGTTCCAAGTAGTCTTCATACAACACTTTCACCATCTCGAACATGGCAACGAGAGTTTTTTGCATATCCTTCTCATCTTGAGAAAGTCCCTCTTGAGATGTCATTTTCTCAACTGAGATGAGCTTTTCCCTGGTAAACATGCAAACTCAAAATCCAACCATCAACTAGCTCTGCTACCACTTGATCCGAAAAGATCTTTTAAACGACAATGGTTGAGTTATTAAGCATGAGTTAAATTACCATTTAGGAACTAAATTAAAGAGGAAGAATGAAAGAGGAATTATGACAGTCATATAAGCTTATACAAATCTGAACATAAGCAAGAAGAACAATAAACCATAAGACACC
>ML813737.1:36691-68383 GCA_009831015.1 Picea engelmannii
TGGAGATCTCTATGTATATAATGGAACCTATGTGCACTTGAATGAGATTTGATGAGTGACAAATAGATTTTAATATACATGAGCTTGTTTGATTGATGTTTCGATGCCTTTGTTGATATATTGGGCGCTGCTTACATGGATTTTTACATTCAACGTTGGTAAATAATATACTGTGATCTAATTAAAGGTGGAAATGGGTAAATACATGGATTTTGATCATTGCAAATAATAGATAACACCATAAATGCAACCGTGAGTATTTTGTGAATGAATTCGGGAAATAATCGAACTGTTGTCAGACATTTTTTTGAATGAATAATTTGATGAAAGGGTAATCAAATGAGGCCAACTTTATGAATTGAACATGGTTTTATAGTAACTATAATTATGCTTGTTGGGGTCATAAAATATGAATAATGATGGAGACAATTGTAATGAAAGCATGTCCATTTCCCCCCGTCATACTTAACATTTTTCTTTCGTTACAATCCCTTTTCACTATCCTAAGTACCCGTTTCATTCCCATGCTTGATTGTTGTATGAAGTGTCTCATAGCATAATTATTTGAGTTTGAAGGGGTGTTCAAATGGTTTGATGTTTGTTCTGTTCTATACCCAAATATGTTCATGTGAGTGTAATGATTTGGTAGAGCTATTTATGGTAAATGAACAATCCATATTGCATTTCCCTTATCATACTTACCATTTTTCGCTCATTATAAACCCAATCATGGAATCCCGAGAACCCTTCTAAGTCCCTGTTCTAAGTGATTATTAGCTCTAGGACATGAAATTCATAATGATTACTTGCATATTTATTGTGGTGTATAGAGCCATGTCTAAATTATTATTTTTCAAAATGTTTAGATGATGGATTAATGATGCTTTGGTTCTGATGTTTGTGAATGTGTGTTAGAATGAGATTTTTCAGTAGGGGCAATCATGGCAGAAGAAGAAAAAATAGAGGTGGAGGACTAGGTCCTTGGCAAAGGGGTAATGAGAGGCTCCGATTTTCTATACATTTTGATGCAGATTCAAAAGAATTCAATCAATTGTTGTAGACAATTTTCCTCAATTTGGCTAGACAACAAACCTATAGACCTCCACTTATGCCTGAGTACCCTCGTCCAAGTATCGATATTCCAGTCCCAAACCATGTTTCCGCTCCTTTAGTTAGACAAGAACATGATGGTTGGAAAAAAGTTGTACATCCTCCTTCTAGACAGTCACATGGTCGGCCAAATATTGATCACCCTCAACACACTCCTTTTCATGCCTGACATACTTCTTGTCCCTTGCATCAACAACCTATATCCTAAGCCTCACATGCCCATCATGCCAAGGAAAAGATCATTGAGCTTGAGAATAGTCCAGAGAAGGAGAAAGTAGTAGTGACTGAGTCAAAGTCATCACATTTAGTCACTTCACATGTGTAGGGAAATGATTAGAAATCTTCTAAGGCAGGTTCATTAGTTGGGAGAAATGAAAGGGTTGAAAGTTGTAACACACCCAACCCCTAAATACCCTTTCTATGGATGGGGCATCAAATTTTCATTTTCCCCTGGTTCATTTCCGGTCCCCTGATTAAGAAAAACCATCTCATTTTGCTGCCTCGAAGTTTACATCTCTCACTAAGCGATTAAACCAGCTAGTGGGGTCCTCCTTGTGACCTCGGGCTGAAAAATGGGAGCTAAGAGCCTGTATTAGCAATGGTTTCGACACTTTGGAAGTTCTCGGACTTCGGGAGTTCCAAAAGTGTTGTCGAATTCTTAAATCGCCGAACAACGGAGGAGATCGATGGTCCACTTCCTTTGCCGAGATCCTACGGTTAAGGAGGGGGCTTCGACGATCTACGCGTAACACACCTTGTTCCAAATCCCCAAAGTCCTGAAATATCGCCACGTGCCCCTAGCCCTTCAGTGTTCAGTCATCGGCAAGTGACGGTCTTTGTATTACATTTTCGGTGTTTCGACGATCGACTATCGTCATTGGGCTTTCGACCTTCGGTGATTGACGATTCTCGTTGAATCATTCTTTATCATACTATGTTCGAATCTTCCAAACTCTCGATATCTCACCACATGGCCTTAGCCATTTGGCGATCGATGATCGACTATCTCCGTTGAGAATTCCTTTTTACCATACTATACCCAAACTCCCGAACTACCAATATATTGCCATGTGGTTTTGGCCCTTCGGTGGTCGGTGTTAGACGTTTTTTCTTTGAAGATCCTAGATTATAACACGCCCCAAAATCCCTAAATTCTCGAAGTTACCTGAACTCCTGGAGTCCTGTTTACGTCACCAACCATGTTGGCCAGGCGGGCATGAACCAAGAACTGACATGCGACAAGGGTTAAGGGGTGATACGTGTCCTCGATATGGGTTGACACATGTCATGCTCTAACGAGCACAATGGGTATGTGAATCGTCCAAAACTGGGTGACATGTGGCACGCATAATACGGGTCCACATCACATCGAATGACATCATCAAGCCATGTCATCATAGACTGATAACTGCTTGGTCCTTCAATCTAATGGTCTGTAATATTCCACGTAGATCCGTGGATCTACGGTTCTCATTACTTCACGGTCCCAGTATTCAGCGCTTACCAAATACTCTTGACGCAAATCCCCCAAAGAGCTAAGTATATGGACTCTTAGATGTTGCACCACGTGTCCTCTTCAACCAACGGTTGAGATTTACTTTGGCAGTTCAAAATTTGGGAGTTCTGTGTGCGTCTCCTGGCTTTCCTTCCGGGCCATGTCGGATCTATCGCCACATGTCCCTAACGTCTATGGCCATGATTTACTCCAGATTGTAGAGCTTTGGGGAAAACTCACACGTCTCTTAAATTGCCGAATATCTGGACTCTCGGATAACCGTGGATCTGTGGACATGTGTCCCTCCAGTTTCAACGGTCCGGATTAACTCCACGACTCCAACGTTGGGAGTTTTAGCGTTAGTCCATTCCTATTCTCTCGAAGTAGCATTTCATCGAAGCACTTAATGATTCCCTTCCTACATCCGATCTAATGGCTGAGAGTGATCTATGCTGAATCCCTGGATCGACAACCCTCGTCGATTCACAACTTTGGCCTTCGACAATTTTTGAGGATTATGGATTCACAAGTCCCTTAGTCCCGAAGCCGAAAGAGCTAGCTCCGTTTGGACTAGCACATGGTTCCTAGGCCCTGGTCACATGGGTCCCTTGGGAAAACTTAAGGGCTACATGCTAATCCCTTTTTTGCAACAAAGGGGTTAAGACCACGGGCATGAGCCCTCAATCAGATGGATGGTTAATTTGAAGGGAAACACCCATTCCCGCTAAGGTAAACTTTAAGGGGTTGGCAGGACTTAGACATTTCAGTCAATCCTACCCCGACCCTCCTGTGGATTCCCATCCCATGACTCTCTAACAGCTAGTCTGAGAAAAATTCAAAGAGCATGAAAAAATAACAGTTTGCAGAAGTAAAAGTACCTATCTAATATCTGTTGAAAATATTGAAAGACTTATTCACAAACACAAACATTTCATCATCACATCCAATATATTACATAGAGTATGAAAATACTTATCAGAACTGGAAAATGTGAAGCGACTGTTGAAATGGGTGCATGTTTCCTCCCAACCATAGGCACAGTCACTCCTGACAGATTTACCACTGGCCACCCCTGAGCTAGACCATGGTTCTCTAAGAGAGATTCTTTCTCCTTGCTCCACAACAGTCAGGGAAAAGGTTACTCTCCTCCTCCCACAAGAACTTGGCAATTGGTTTTCTCTACCCCAAGCAAGGAGGTCTACACGAGTACTTCCTCAGTCACTTGTCAAACTCGTTTATCAACTTGTAGTCAAACCCTGCCCATGGATTCTTACAGCCAGACCGATCTTACTGCTCAAATTTTTCCTCTCAACTCTAGAGTCAGAGTATGTTTCCTGGTCTTCTCGGGAGAGTGTTTTTCTCTACTTTTCTATCTTGCAGATCTATCTCTGTCCCCCAAATTACCTCATTTCTTGTCTTCCTCAGTAAGGTTGTGTGGGTCCGAATCCCAATTCGTGGTGAGGCATGGAAGCCTTACATATGGGTACCCTGCCCCATCTCCTCATTAACTTTTGAGGATGGCCTTCCAACTACCATCCTGACTAGTAATTCATTTCTGGGTTAGAGGACTGTTGAACAATTACACCCATTAGGTACTGGTATGGTGAGGGTCATCTCAACCATACTTGGTTTCCCTTCACCATCTCTCTCATAGCATCCATGGTCTATCTTGGCAAACTTTCCCCCTTTCAGTAGCTGTGCAACACATATTTAAATTCTATTAATAACATAAATTCATACATTGACCCTTTTATACAAGGGTTCATCAAATCAAACACTCACACATATTTAGTTCGCCATAGTCTCTTGGCTAGTTATTATTATATTTACAAACCGGGGGAAACAATGGTATTACAATCCCCTCCCCCTTAAAGGAACATTGTCCTCGATGTTCTATCTGCCGATGTGCAATGTATATACATAAGTAAACAAAAATGGATATGCATGTCTCATGGAATCCTCCATTTCCCATGTGGCCTCATATGGGCCAAAGTGTTTTCACTGCACCTTGACCTATGCAATGGTTTTGTTCCTGAGTGGGGTTTCCTTCCTGTCTATTATGCATTGAGTTTCTAGCAGGAATTCTCCCTCGGGTTCCACCTAAATCACAGACCAGTCAATAATATGACTAGAATCATGTGCATACTTCTTTACTAAAGAAACATGGAAAATATTGTGTGCCTTCACCGTGGGAGGGATTGCTAGCCGATAACCTACTGGTCCCACTCTATCCAAAACTTCAAAGGGTCCACTATACCGAGGTGCCAACTTGGCACAAGCTCCCATCCTCAAGTAGCTTATCTTGGGTCTAACTCGAAGATATACATGATCCCTTTCTTTGAACTCTCTAGGAGTCCTTTTTAGGTCTGCATATCTCTTTTGTCTATCCTGGGATAGCTTTAGATTTTTCCTAATATGAATCACATGTTGTTCCATTTCCTTTAGCATATCTGGCCCGATTTTAACTCTGTCTACTGGGTTGCTCCAACTGATTGGAATGTTGCATTGCCTTCCATAGAGGGCGTCAAAAGGACTCAATTTTAATGAGTCTTGATAGCCATTAATGTAAGCAAATTCTACCAATGGTAGCTAGTCCTTCCACTTCTTGGGTTGATGCATTACATGAATCCTCAACATATCTTCTAATAATTGGTTTACCCTCTCTGTCTCCCCATCATTTCGAGGGTGATAGGCTGTACTAAATAGTAATTTTGTTTCAAAACCAACAAACATCGATTTCCAAAAGTTTGAAGCAAACTTTGTATCTTTGTCAGATATAATTTCCTTAGGCATGCCATGCAATATGAATATCTCTTTCATGAAGATGCTGGCAATATCCATTGCCTTGCAAGTTTACTTGACAAGTATAAAGTGAGCATTCTTTCTCAGTTTGTCCACCACTACCATGATGGCATCGTTATGTTTGGTTGATCTCGACAATCCTATCATGAAATCCATGGAGATGGTTTCCCATTTCCATTCGGGAATTGGTAGGGGCCACAACAACCCTGTTGGGTGTCAGTGCTTTGCCTTGACTTGCTAACATTCTAGGCATTTAGCTAACTAATCATTTATGTCCTTTTTCAGTCCGGGCCAATAGAATAGTTTCCTAGTGGCTGTGATCATTTTTTGTTAACTAGGATGACCAATATATGGACTTTTGTGTAGTTCATCCATTATGAACCTCTTCAAGTCGTCACAATTTGGAATGTATAATCTGCCCTTTTAAGTTAGCAGGTCATCATTAATCATCTGATAACCTTCATACTTTAGCCTTGTGGGTTCTTTCTTTAGGTATGATGTCACCGTCTTGAAAAATGCATCTGTTTGTTGTGCAGTTTTGACCTTCTCTTTGATGTCTGATTCATTGGTGCTTACAAATGCCAAGTGAACTACTTTCATACTTATACTAAGGGCATCAACCACCATGTTATCCTTTCCTTTGATATGTTTGATTTCAAAATTAAACTCACTAAGGAGAGCCATCCACCTAGTTTGCCTCACATTGAGTTTTGGTTGGTCAAACAAATGCCTCAACCCATTATGGTTTGTCATAAGTACCTAAGAGGTAATGCCTCCAAATTTTTAAAGCATGCACTATGACAACCAATTCCATATCATGGGTCACATAATTGACTTCATGCTCATTCAATTTTTCATATTTGTAGCAAATCACATGTCCTTCTTTCATAAGGACTCCTCCGAGCCATTCCTTGCAGGCATTTGTACACATAAGGAAGTCTTTGTCTGAGTCTGCAATCTTCAACACAGGTGCATTGGTTAGAAGGTATTTCAACTCTTGAAATCTTTCTTCACATTCTAAGGTCCAAATGAATTTAACCCCTTTTCTTTGAAGGGAGGTAATTGGGAAACCAATCTTGGAGAATCCTTTTATGAATCTCCTATAGTATCCTGCCAGGCCCATAAATGATCTGATATCAGATACATCCTTTGGGGTAGGCCAATCCATGATGTCTTTAATCTTGTTAGGGTCAATTTCCACTCCCTCAAAAATAACATGGCCTAGGTAGTGTAATTGTTTCTGGAAAAAGTCACACTTACTGAGCTTAGGATAGAGCTGATGTTGTCTTAGTACCTAGAGTACTAGCTTGAGATGCTCTTCATGCGCTTCTCTATTCTTGGAATAGATTTGGATATCATCAATGAAAACCAACACAAACCTATCCAAGAAATTTCTGAATACATTATTCATTAGGCACATAAAAGTGGTTGGTGCATTGGTAAGCCCAAATGGCACCACCACAAATTCATAGTGACCATATCTTGTCCTAAAGGTTGTCTTGTGGATGTATTCATATTTAATTTGGACCTAATGGTATCCAGACCTCAAGTCGATCTTGGAGAAGATGGTAGCACCCCTTAATTGGTCAAACAATTCATCGATCCTTGGGAAGGGATACTTGTTCTTGATGGTCATCTTATTGAGTTGTCTATAATCTATGCACAATCTGAGTGTGCCATCTTTCTTTTTCACAAACAAGGCTGGTGCTCCCCATGGAGACACACTAGGCCAAATGTATCCTTTGTCCCACATCTCATTCAATTGTAGTTTGAGCTCAACTAGCTTTGGTGTACTCATTCTATAGGGTGTTCTAGAAATTGGCACTACTCCGGGTATAAGTTCTATGGAAAAATCAATATCCCTTCTTGGAGGTAGATTTGGTACCTCTTCTAGGAATACATCTTTATATTCTCTTAATATGGGATGGCCCCCTAGGCTGGGTTTGTCATTCTCAACAAAGTTTAGTACTTGTATTGCATACAAGGGACATCCCTTTTTGCAATACTTCTTCACTTGGAGGGTTGATATTTGTCTCATTGAGACATGCTTTTGAATCCCTTGTAGAGTTACCCTTCTTCCTTACCCTTCTGCCTATGCATACATTCCCTTAGAAAATGTTCCTCTCCACAACCCCAACATTTCAAGGTTTCTCTCTTCGTGTTATCACTATTACTTGGAGCTGATCTGAATGGTTTATTTCCACTCTGGGATGGAAAATTTTGCTGATACACACTTCTGGAAGGAAGGCTCATTCTAGAGTTCTTACCAGGGTTGTTATATTTCGAGGGTTTAAACCCCTTCTTCTTGAATCCCGAATTGTTTTTCTTCTTCCAGTCTTCATGGGGTCCCGTGTTACTCTTGAATTGCTCATAGAAATACCTTGTTTTTTGAATGGTATCTTCTAAGGTCTTTGGCTCATCAAACTCAATTCTGTCCCGATAGGACTGAGGTAAGCCACTAATAAATCGTTGCATCTTTACCTTTTCATATTTTATATAGGTCACATACCTCATCAGCTCGAGAAATTTGTTGATATACCCATCTATGGTGATTTGTCCCAGCTTGAGTTCATAGAACTCCTTGGTCTTCCCATCAAAGTAATTTTCTGAAAAGTACTTCTTCTTGAAGTATTTCTCAAATTGTTTCCATGACAGGTCCTTCTCATGGCTTTTACATTTCTAAGGTCCTCCCACCAAATGGAAGCTTTCCCATTCAGGTTGAAAATGGGGATCCGAGCCTTTAAGTTTTCAGGTTAGTCACGGAATCTGAAGTACTTCTTTAAGCCAAGTAGCCAAACTTGTGCTTCTTCCCCCTTCTTAATCTCTTGTCTGAGAATGAGAACTATTTTTACCACTAGAAGATTCCTTGGAGTTGTGAGTGTCCTCACCAGAGGAATATTCCATTGAATGTCTCTTGCCTCCATGTTGGGCCTTCTTTGAGGTGCTCCTCTTGGTGTGGCCACTTCCAGGACCATGCTTCTATATCTTAGGTGGAATTGGAGTTTTCTAAGTATGTTGGTTGTCCACATGACTGGAGGCTTGACCATGCTGCAGTTGCCTTTATATATCTGATAGACTTTGCAGTAAGACTGCATTAATTTCTATCTTCTTTTTCTACTCCTTGATCAACCTTTCATTGTTAGCCTTATAACTCTATAATTCTGCCATGAGGCTTCTTACAATTTTGACCAAATTTGGAAAGGTTTCCATCACGCTTCTTTCATCAGATTCTTCCTCTCTATTATGGGAGCTCTCCACCAACTCTTGATGTGTCACCATCCTTTATGTTGTAGTTCTTCTGTTGTTTAGTGATTGCTTGAGCGCTAATAAAAGAATTTCTGTTAGTTACTAATCTACCAATTCATGAACAACACATATCATTGAAAGGTAAAGTCAAATCTTTATTTGGAAACATGAGAAACCTACAGTGTATACTTCCAAAACATCTATCAATAGTAGAAGGTGTCTTTCCTCTCTTCAGCAGAGGTTCAAACAAGTTTGTTATAGAAGGGGGGTAAGGTAGGGAGTTACCCCATAAGTTCTCTAATAATAATTTTCTGTGCAACTCGTGCATGAGCCCAAGCAGGCCAAGTGTTGTTGCCATGCTATGATACCAATTTTTAACATACCCAACCCCTAAATACCCTTTCTAGGGACGAGTCATCAAATTTTTGTTTTCACTCGTTCATTTACGGTCCCCTACTTAAGAAAAACTCTCTCATTCTACTCCCCCAAACTTTACATCTCTCACTAAGAGATTAAACCAGCTAGCGATGGCCTCCTCGTGACCTCGGGCTGAAAACCAGGAGCTAAGATCCCGCGTTAGCAATTGTTTTGGCACTTTGGAAGTTCCAGGACTTCGAGAGTTTCAAAAGTGTTGTCGAATTTTCAGATTGTCGAATAGCAGAGGAGATCGATGGTCCACGCCCTCCTTCGAGATCCTATGGTTAAGGACGGGGCTTCGATGATCTACACATAACACACATTGTTCCAAATCCCTGAAGTCTCGAAATATTGCCTCGTGCCCCTAGCCCTTCGACATTTGGCTGTCGACAAGCAACAATCTTCGTATTGCATTTTCGACATTTCGACGATCGACTATCGTCATTGGGATTTCGACCTTCGACGATCGATGATTCTCGTTGAATCATTATTTATCATACTACATTCAAATCTTTTGAACTCCCAAATTCTCACCATGTGGCCTTAGCAATTCAGTGATCAGCGATCGACTATCTCCGTTCAACATTCCTTTTTACCATACTGTACCCAAACTCTTGAACTACCGATATCTCGCCACATGGTCTTGGCCCTTCGATGGTTGGCGATCGATGTTTTGTGTTGGACATTCCTAGATTATAACACGCCCCAAAATCTCTGACCTCTCGAAGTTACCCGAACTTCGAGAGTCCCATTTACGTCACCAACCACGTTGGCCAGGCGGGCATGAACCAGGAACTGACACGCGACGAGGGTCAAGGGGTGACAAGTGTCCTCGATAGGGGGTGGCACGTGTCATTCTCTTACAAGAACAATGGGTATGTGAATCGTCCAAAAGTGGGTGACACGTGGCATGCGTAATGCGTGTCCACATCACATCGAATGACATCATCAAGCCACATCATCATAGACTGATAATAGCTCGGGCCTTCAATCTAACAATCCACAAGATTCCACATAGATCCATAGATCTATGGTTCTCATTAATTCATGTCTCCGGGCTTCGACGCTTACCGAATACTCTTGACGCAAATCCCTCAAAGAGATAAGCCTCCAGACTCTCGGATCTTGCGCCAAGTGTCCTCTTCGACCAACGGTTGAGATTTACTTTGACAGTTCGACATTCAATAGTTCTGTGTGTGTCTCCCGAATTTCCCTCCAGGGCACGCTGGATCTATCGCCATGTGTACCTAGAATCTATGGCCAGGATTTACTCTGGATCATAGAGCTTCGGGGGAAACTCACACTTCTCTTAAATCACCGAATATCCAGACTCTCGGATAACCATGGATCTGTGGTCACGTGTCCCTCCAGTTTCAACGGTCTGAATTAACTCCGCGACTCGAACGTTTGGGAGTTTCGGCGTTATTCTATTCCTATTCTCTGGGAGTAGCATTTTGCTGAAGTGATTAACGTTTCCCTTCCTATGTCCGATCTAACGACTGAGAGTGATCTATGTTGAATTCCTAGATCGACGACCCTCGTCGATTCGTGACTTCAACCTTTGAAATTTTTCGAGGATTGGGGAATCACAAGTCCTAAAGTCTCGAACCCAAAAGAGATAGCTTCGTTTGGACTAGTGCATGCTTCCTAGGCCCTGGTCACATAGGTCCCTTGGGAAAACTTAGGGGCTAAGCGCTAATCCATTTTTTGTAGCAAAGGGGTTAAGACCACGGGCATGAGCCCTTGGTCAGATGGATGGTCAGGTTGAAGGGAAACACCCATTCCTGCTAAGGTAAACTTCAAGGCGTTGGTAGGACCTAGAAATTTATGTCAATCCTACCCCAAACCTCTTGCAGATTACCATCCCATGTTTCTCTAGTAGCTAGTCTAAGAAAAATTTAGAGAGCATGAAAACATAACAGTTTTTAGAAGTAAAAGTACCTATCTAATATCTATTCAAAATACTGAAAGACTTATTCAGAAACATAGAAATTTCATCATCACATCCAATATATTACGCAGAGTATGAAAATACATATCAGAACTCGAAAATGTGATGTAACTACTGAAAGGGGTGCCTGTTTCCTCCCAAACATCGACACAGTCACTCCTAACAGATTTACCACTAGCCACCCTCAAGCTAGACCATGGTGCTATGAGAGAGATTCTTTCTCCTTGCTCCACAACAGTCAGGGATAGAGGTTACTCTCCTCCTCCCACAAGAACTTGGCAAATGGTTTTTTTTGCCCGAAGCAAGGAGGTCTGCACGAGTACTTCCTTAATCACTCGTCAACCCTGTTTATCAGCTTGTAGCCAAACCCTGCCCATGGATTCTTACAGCCAGATCGAGCTTATTGCTCAAATTTTTCCTCTCAATTCCATAGTCAGAGTATGTTTGCTGCTCTTCTCAGGAGCATTTTCTTCTCTACTCCGCTATCTCACAGATCTGTCTCTATCCCCCGAACTATCTCATTTCTTTCCTTCCTCAACAAGGTTGCATGGGTTTGAATCCCAATTTGTGTTCATGCCTAGAAGCCTTACAGATGGGTACCCTGCCCATTCTCCTCATTAACTCTTGAGGATGGCCTTCCCACTACCATCCTGACTGGTAATTCATTTCTGGGTCAGAGGATTGTTGAGCAATTAAACCCATTAGGTACTGGTCTGGTGAGGGTCATCTCAACCATACTTGGTTTCCCTTCACCATCTCTCTCATAGCATCCATGGTTTATCTTGGTAAACTTTCCCCCTTTTAGCAGTTGTGCAACACATATTCAAATTCTATTAATAACAAAAATTCATACATTGACCCTTTTATACAAGGGTTCATCAAATCAAACATTCACACATATTTAGTCTGCCATAGTCTATTGGCCAATTATAGTTATATTTACAAACTAGGGGAAACATGGGTATTACAAAAGTAGTTATAGCAAGAGAGGAGCAACCTCTCACAATAAATATTGTTTCTCATGATATAGTGATATCTGTATATGAACTTATTTGCACTTTATTTTGGACAACATATTGTTTTTGTCAGCCTATGATTTTGACAACATTTTATTTGGGACAACTCATACTTTTGACGGTTTTATATTTTGGACAACCTTATATTTTCTATGTGACATGTTTTGCATAGATCTATATGATGGTTAAATTTGGATGAATTTAAATAACTGTTACATGGAGCGACAAGGGGATTCTTATGAACATTCCATCTTATGCATTTTAATGACATAGGTTGTATGATGTGACAAGCTGATATGTCTTGCATCTAAGGTGGAAGTTACAAGGATGAAATGGTTCATTAAATTGTCTAAATGAAATAGGGGCTCGCATTTATTATTATTATTTAGTACCCTGATCATATTATTATTATTATTTATTAATTTACTTGACAACTTTCCTATTAACTAACTAATGGTTAGTTCACGAGTAACTAAAATTAGTTGAATTATTCAACTACTCTGGAGATATTTAAATGGGTAATTTGGACAAAGCAAAAGGACAACACATTGCTCTGATAAGGCCAACTCTTACTTCCAAGTGACATTTCATTACTACTTCATTCATCTCTAATTTCTAAGCTAAGACACTTCTTGTGATAACAGGGTTTGTTGAAGGTGACGAAAAGTTGGGACCAAGGAGCATTGAATTTTGATATGCTTTCAGGTTGATCATCTGTTTGATAGTCTGTAGACTTCTTTTGGTTTCTGGATTAGTTTCTCAGTACAAAATAGGATTCTTGTGCATAGTCATAACAGAGTGCAAGTTGTGGTTGTTGTCTTATCATTCTTGGTCTAATTTGAAGGCACAAGTGGCCTATGTGTGTGTTACCTTAGGTTGCTAGACTTTCATTTGGTCCATAATTTGAAAGTATGAGCAGTGTATTGGCTGTTACAAAATGAATGAATAACATCATTGATGGTTTTGCAACTCTCTTGGTCTCTCTTATTTCTATCAGATTATGTGATTTTGCTTCATGTTTAAATTATTATATAAAAACATCAGAATTCTTTATTTTAGTTTTCATTTGATAAATGACTTTAAAACAACAATTGGTCTTTAAGTCAAATAACTTGAAGGTTAATTGAACTTGCAATAAGGCTATAAACTAGGGTGATAATCTTAGCTATCTTGTCTTAGCCAAACAAGATTCTAAAAAAATGTTGTGAGGAGATATTTCATTTCTTTTACTCAACATTTTCTTTGGTGACCATACTGGGGATGAAGGACTCCATTTTCATTTCCCTGGTTTGTCTTTTTTGTACACTTGCAAATTTATTATTTATATTTACTGCTTTATTTTCTGTTTGTTGTATGTTTATACCTTGTTTACTTTTGTTCAGATTTTTCTATTGACTCATGACTGTACCTTCTCAAAGACAACCCAACCTAGGTGACAGTCTATAGGATCAAACTATAATTACCCTTACCTTTTACAATCTCATTCTCGAGACTGCCAATAGTCAGGTTGAACTGAATCTTTCTTAGGAAGTTGTTTTTGAAGAGGCTCGAATTAGGGAACAATGGGATGCTTGCCAGATGATGATTAGAAACCATCCTTGTCAATAATTTCCTATCATGACCTTTCCTACCCTTGATCAACCTAACATTCTTGAAGGTCCCGTCAATCAGAACAACGTCTCATTTACCTTATTTTGAGAAATCCTCAGACATTCTTGTACTAGAGCTGAGTTGCACTGACACTGGGAAGTTATTGCTACTTAAGTCCATCTCCAACAAGGTTTGGATGACCAAAGGAGAAGATCCCTCAACAAACCCCAACATTATCCCATCTTATGTTCTCTTCCTCCCATATATATCGATGAATACGAGGTCAATCACCTGACTTTTCTCTCATTCTTGAAGTAGGAAGAAGAAAATTTGTTCTCCATGGACAACAACCTAAACTCCATCGATCTTTTTCTGATTTGGCTAGTTCCTCATCCTCTCCATTTCCCTACATCTTCAAAATGTCGGGCACCGGTAGTGGAACAAGAAGCAGTAGTTCTATAGGTGGCACCATTAGTTCATCTTCATCACAACCTTCTACTTCAAATTCGATCAGGAGTATTTATAGCCATGATATCCCTGTTCAATCCACCACTAATCCAACCAAAGTCATTAAAAAATATTGCTTGTTTAAATTAGAGGAAGATGTCAATGCTACTTCGTGGCATGCTTCTTCCCCCCTAAATCTCACATCTGCAGCCAATCCTTTTCCTAAGTTCAAGGATCATTTTCCCAAGTTCTTCGGAAATGGTACCATTTCTACAGATGAACATTTTATTGTTTTCTCAAATGCTTGTCATAAAATTGGCACAAATGATAATGATACCTACATGCGCTTGTTTTCCAACTCTTTAGAAGGAAAAAATACGAATGACTTCTTTGATTTGCCTCTGAAGATTTTGTCTACCTGGGATGAATTAGTCTACTGGTTCAAATCCACTTTTGGGCAACCCAAAATCCCAAATGATTGGTTAAGGGGTTACAATAATATCACATATAACAAAGATGAAACCATTAAAGATTTCAATCTTTGATTCACCAAGTTATATAATCGAATACCTGAACTGATCAGACCACAAAATCAAGTTGAGTTCATGCATTACTACAATGCTCTACCCTCTTCCTATTGTTACAGATTGGAAGAGAAAGCCATTGATAATATCGGATATGCCCTTTGGACTTGTTTGGAGTATGAAGAGAAGCTAAACAAAACTTCACTATATCTACTGCAAACTCAATGATAATCCCCACAATAATATTGTCTAACCAAAAATCCACTGCACACGTGAATTTGTTATTAACTCTTTCCAACCATGCGATATTTTCAGCAGTCCACACTACTGGCCTAATCTAGTTAGTTGGATGGGTATCCTTCAATCTTAACAACCACTTCTGTAATAACTGTGGAAAGAAACAAAAATATGCTTAATGTAGATCAGTAAACACATACCTCTGCAGGTACTGGCACGGTGTATACCTAGAACCCTTATTGTCTTTCTGCATGAACTCCAGCTGCTGTGTCTCTAACCATCTTTCAATCTCTTGCTTCATAGGATTCCATGGCCTGAATAAATCCAAAGATAAAGAAATTGAAGAGGAAATGAAAGCACAGTTTGGGACAAACATGGGAACCCGAGGACTAATCATCAAAGATATTAACGACCATGCAACAAAGTTTGCGACAAAGTTGACGGCTTGCAAACTGTTGAGAAAATGTAGAAATGAAGAAGCCTCAGCAAGAGTGATAGCAATAGATGTGTAGTGCGCAAAGGGCATAGTGTTCAGATGGGCACCATACTTGTTGAATCAATTTCTGGTAGATTGTAGAGATGCATAGGATAATGGAAAATAATTCCATTACTCTTGGTTGCTAATACTGATAGCATTGGTGGGTTGGCAGGAGCCTAAGTTTTCAAATTTTCTAGACATGAAGGGGAAATGTTATGCAACGCACTATGAAACTTTGTGGCAGGTAAAGGACCCCAAGAACCAATAGGCCAACAATGCAATATTTTCCATTTTCTTGGAGGATATGCAATAGAAGACAACCAATGTCTAGAGAATCCTAGTTGAAGTGGTTCAAGGAAATGAAGGGATTACTAATTTCAAAGCTTCAAGATATCATTTATGGATTCAAGCCATAAGGGAACCAAAGAAGAAGTGTTTCTAAATGAGATATTGTACATCACTAGAAGAAGTAGACTGGATTGTGAAAGACTGGCCTGTGTAGTGGAAGGTTCCAACAACACAAAAGAAAGGAACAAAACCTAAGGAGCCAGTAGAAGCAGGAACATCCAAAAATAAAAGCAGTCCAAAAGATAATATAAGGAAGGCTATAGAGCGTGGTCACGCTTCAAGAGGTAGCACAACCAACAAGAAGCCACGAAATAAAGAGACAATGTCAAGGACAAAAGTAAAAGGGGATGGCGAAAAGGGAGATATCTCTCATCCAAAGGAAGTAAAAGATGGGGAAGCAACAAAGAAGAAAACATAGGTGCAGACCTCAACCCCAACAAAGAAGAGAACATGAACACAGGAGGTAGAAATAAGGAAAAAAATCAAGTATCAGAAGAATCCTCCAGCCATCACTATTACAGAGGATGATGTCGATTTGGCCGCAGACAAAGTCCAAGATAGAGGAGAGGATGTAGTAGGAGCAACAAAGGCACAAAGGTAAGAAATCATGGAAAAATTAGTAGAAGTACATGACATCTTACAAAGACTGCAACTAAATACAACACACCATCCATCAATGCAACAGAAAGAACAAACACATGAAGCATCATTGCATAAAGACCAGGAAGAGTTTGTGAAGTCAGTAGTAGTGAGCGGTGACAAATTCAAAGTCACATAAGAAATGTTGGAGGTGGATGAAAACACAACACAAAGACTAGTAAAGGACATGGAACATATGGATTTGGTCTTGGAGAAAATACCCACAAAGATGTTATATGGGCTGCAAGAGAGTATAATGCAAGAAGTACATTATAGAGATAGGGAGGATGCCACAAACCTAGCACTCGACCGTGAGGTGAAGGAAATTTTACAAGTGACATGTGAGCAGATCATGCTGGAAAAGGAGGAAGAGAAGCAACACATAGATAATTTAGAGAAGAAGATTGTAGAGGTATACAAGAGCATACCAGACTGTGAGCAGGCACAGGAAATTACAACAGAAGAGAAGATACAACAAATTGTGCAGACCATGGAGAGATACAAACAAGAAATAATGGAGTTAATAGAGAAGTTAACTTCAAGAAAACCTCCAGAAGTGTGGGAGCAGAGGGATCAAGAGGCTACTGTTAATGTAGAGAGTATATCACAGGAGGTTAAAGAAGTGGTAGAACTATATAACATGACTGCACATATTTGGACCAACCTAGAAGAGGATGAAAAGATCCAACAATTGGAGAAGAGGGAGGAAAAATTGAACATGGCAATTCATGACTTGAAGAAGAGAGAAAACAACATGGAAATATCCCTTAGAATGAAGGTTGCGCAGGAATTGAAAAACTTGCAAGCATAAGTAAAGACTGTCCAGGAGTAGAAACAAGCAAGGTGATGCAGGAGCATCGTTAACAAGTCCACGTGGAGGGACAACTCGGCACCATAATGCGCCTTTCTAAAATTTTGGAATCTGAAAGCTATCATTTTTCTGTTGATCCGTTTTGAATGGATGATTGAACAAGAGATAAACGCCCAGAAATTGAATGATCATGAGTGAAGTGGGAGTTCCCACTCTTGATTTTGAATGTAATAGAAATTAGGTAGCAGTTAGGTTTCTATTTTTTGGGTAGATGAGTAGTTAGGGAGGGAACCCTAGAGAAACCTTCTGGTAGAAGTAGGGATATTGTATGCCCAAATGAGGGAGTTGAACATAGAGGATAGTTGGAAACTGTTAGGAGAGGAGAGATCCAAGACTCTGTTACAGTCCATGCTTTTGTACACATTGTAATCAAACATTCAGATTAATAGAGAAAGCAATTTTCCCCGCCTATGAGTTTTCTGAGTGTTCATGTGTTATTTGAATGATTATCTGTGTGTTATTGATGTTGTAGATGCATGCTAGATTTAATCTGTAGGGATAGATAGAATTTCTCTATCGGTGAGTTTGTTAAACCTGTTATGGGTTCTTTAGTCTGTGCAAGGAGTGCACAATAGAGTAGTTGAAATCTGTGGCCATCACAAGGAGTGCGCATCTAAACCTTGAATCGGGTTGAGGAGAGAACGTGCCAGGAGGGCACACCAGAACATTCGTAGACTCAGGGAGGAGCCTCAAGGTTACTGAATACCTTGGAGGAGAGATTATGCAGGGAGGCATAGAACAAGGAACAAAATTACTGAAGATTCTATAGAGCTCTACCAGGAGGGCATTAAGCAGGTGCAAGGAGTGCACAAAAGAGGACTCTGTTTCGAGTTTTGGGAAGAGGATTTTCAAGGAAAAGACCCTCACAGAGTTGTTGAATACTTTGGAAAGATCAACAAGGAGTGATTGAGCAAAAGTTACCAGGAAATAACTTATATCCCTTCAAGGAGCAGAAGGGACATAAACCTTTGAGGTCCAAGCGGTTGAAGCTCAGGAGGTCGAGCGTAGAAGTTGCCAAGAGGGCACCAGAAAGTCTTTTGGAAGATGTAGAAGGGTCGAGACCCTTAAGGAGTTCTGAGTTAGTTCGAAAGCTCAGAAGACATAGCAAAAAGAGTGTGCAGAGGAGAGACTTGTTTCAAGTTCAGGAAGCTCAAAAGAGATAGTGCCAAGAATGTGCAAGAGTGGACTTATTCCAAGTCTCGAAGGGAAGGAGGAATAGTGCAAGTTTGCACGTAGAGCGCAAGTGTGCGCCAGGGAAAGATCGAGTTACATTGATGAAAGTTCAGGAGGGACAATGTTTTAAGAAGTGCAGATGAGACCTAAAGTCATCGAGCTCACAGAAGGATCAAAGGTCGAGGCCTTTGACACTTAGAGAATTCTTCCAAGACGAGAGAAAATTCAAGTTCAGGAGGAGGAGCGACAACTACCATCAGACCAGCTACAGAGGAAGAGGTCTAGCCATCGAATCTCACATCCAAACACTCAGAAGAATGCACAGGAGTAGATAAGATATGGACCGTTATATCTGGGCGTGAAGGACCAACAATTGTTGGATCCAGAGGTAAGTGCACGAGGATTAACCCTTTGAAAGTGCACTGGAGGATACCCGAAAAGTCAGGAGCTGCAACAATCCTGACCATCCATCAAAAGAGGACACGTGGCGAGAGATCAACATTTAGTTGATTCACAACTTGGGAAGTCAGAGATAGGAGTTATGGGAACTCGCAAAGTCCAAGTTCTCGAAGGAGAACTGAACCGTTGGATCACGGGGAGTCTCAAACCGTTGATATGAGGCAAGTGGAGAGTCGGGGTTTTGGATATCGGAAGAAGGGAGACAAGCCATATTTTGATCATCGTGAAGCACGAAGTCCTGATTCGTGAAGGGGAGAGCAGAACCGTTGGATCGCGGGGATTTTGGACTATCAATCTGATGCGAGTGTAAGTTTGGGAGTCAGAAGAAGAGAGACAAGAAATATTCTGACAACGCGAAGTGCGAAGTCGCAAATCGCTGGAGAGATTGGCCCTAGGTCATAACGAGGGGTCACATTGATGAAGGTTAAGGGAAGGAGCTAGCACTCGCTAGGCTCCAGTTTGAGAGTTCAGAAGTCGGGAGAGTCAAGGTTGGCTCATATGCAAACTCCCGACACACAAAGTCGCAAAGCGCCTTTTGGTTAGGCGAGTGGTCAAAACCATGGTCACATAAAGGAAGGGATTAGCCAGGGAAGAGCTAGTGCCCATTTGGCGTTGAGGTTGAACAATGCTTAGGAGAGGGCCCGCGGGTCTCATATGACCTACGCCACGGGAAAAAGGGCCCGTGTTAATGGTTTTTGGGTCTAGCAGAGACCCAAAGAGTCAATCCGACTCAGTTTCTTAATCGATCATAGACCGGGAGGTCAACAACCTCGAGGGGAGAAGGGGGGGTCTACATCAAGTGGTATCATAACTTATATTTTGTTTGCAGACAACACACAAAGGAGAGACAGTGCAAGGAGATAGTCTCATACCATCAAGAGGTATTAGAGTTGATTTCTTCTGTAGATTTCAGGTGAAGGATATAGAGAAGACAATCTGACTACATCAAGTAGTGTCAAGAACTAAATTGTATTTGCAGATTGTAGGGAAAGGTGAAAAGGTGAATAGAGACAATCTGATGACATCAAATGGTATCAAAAGCTGAAGTTCACTTGTGGACAAAAAGTGAAGTAAGACATAGTACTGATGCTTTGTAAAGATGGTTGCAAGGTGTGCAACAAATTGTAGATAGCCTAGAGGGTTGAAGACAGAAAAGATGGCTACTAAAGGCCATGAGTGTGGTTGAAGAGGAGACCGCTAGAAGAAAAGTAAAGTAGAAATTGACAAGGATCTCATTGATATAAGAGAAAGAATGGAACAACTGACATTGAAGATGCAACAGGAGGCAAAGGTACATTGGAGGTATGACTGGCCTCTGAACATGAAGGTAAAAAGGCCTGTTCAAAAGTTGTTGGCCAGAAAAAAACAACAAGAGTTGAGGAAGTGGCTAAGGCATGCTGAAAACCTCAGTGACACAGAGGAGAAAGTGATTCACATTTGTGAACCAGAGATTGGGATGAGCCTCAATGATTATGAGGAGAAGAGATCAGTTAAGGATCTCATAAACTGTCAGGGGGGAATAAGTGAACTTTCAAGTTTCCAAGTGGGCAATGGAAGGAGATCAGTGGAAGTTCAAGTTTCCAAGTGGGAAATTAAAAGGGATCATTCGATCTCATAGACTGCCAGGGGGAAGAGGAGGAATCCCAGATTGCCAAGTGGGAAAGGGAGAGGAGATGAACTCAACTGAGAGTTCATATCAGTAAGGAGTGTTGATAGATGAAGATTCATGTGGGTTTGCAGACCATGTGAATGAAGACAATGAGAAGTTAAATACTCCCATCCCAGCGGAGGAGGATTAGAGGTGCGTTTTGATCATTGGGGGAGTTGAGATATTCCTACCAAGCAACCCAATTGAGGCCAGAGCATGTGTTGCATATGCAACAACACAAGAAAGACAACCAACAGAGATTGTCAAAGAGGAGAAGGAGCAGATACTGATGTCTGACCGAAGAAAAAAAGTGGAGAATTCATATGAATTGCTCATTCAATGGGAGAAGGAGTTGGAGATGTTGGAGGATTGGTTGAACAATCCAGAACCAGAAGATGGCTACCAACAGACAGTCATGCAGATTGCGGGAGGGGAGCATTCAACATAATTGCTCAAAAATTTCAGCCCGGGAGTTGAACAGGAGATGGTTGTAGCACTGGAGCCTGCAGTAGAAGAAGAAGAAGCAGACAACATAGATTTTTTTGAGCTATATGAGGAATTGGAAGCCTTCAAGAGAAGGACACATATGCAGAGTAGACATCTCCAAAATGTCAAATTGGAAGCAGGTGGAGGAGCATACCAGCCTGAGGAGAAGTTGGAAGAAGTTGGAGTTGAACCAACACAAGAGGAGATGACAGAAGCCAATCTGTCAAAGGAAGAATCTGAACAACAACTCAATGATGAGACTGTAGAACTGGAGTCTGCAGTAGGGTGGTAAGCTAAGGCCACATGAGATGGAGGCATCAAGGGAGATCAGGTTGATCTAACCATTGACAAGGAGGAAGTGCAACAGAGTAGTCTGCAAAATAAGAACCATCTAGTTGAGCAGCTGGATGAGGTGATCGAAGAAATGAGAAGGCTGATGTTGGGGTCAGCACAAGAAACTGTCAGTAGGAGGAGGTTGAACAGAGGAGGACCTGCCATAGCAGTAGAGAAGAAACAACATCAACAACAAAAGAAGAAGTAAGGAAAAGGAGTAGATGAACAACTCCAGGAAAAAGTATGGGACCTTGGAGGATCTCAACAACATAGCAGACGGAACCATGAGCAGGAGATCATGATTTTCCCAGCCATAGAGTATGATGCAGAAGCATCTTCAACAATTCCATGTGGAGGGACAACTTAGCTCCATATTGCGCCTTTCTAAAATTTCGAAATCTGAAAGCTGGCATTTTTCTGTTGATCTGTTTTGAACGGATGATTGAACAAGAGCGAAATGCTCAGAAACTGAATGATCATGAGTGAAGTGGGAGTTCCCACTCCTTCTCTTGAATGTAACAGAAATTAGGTAACAGTTAGGTTTCTATTTTTTGGGTAGACGAGTAGTCAGAGAGGTAACCCTAGAGGAACCTTCTGGTAGAAGTAGGGTTATTGTATGCCCAAATAAGGGAGTTGAACATAGAGGATAGTTGGAAACTGTTAGGAGAGGAGAGAGCCGAGACTCTGATGCATTGCGTTCTTTTGTACACATTGTAATCAAACATTCAGATTAATAGAGAAAGTAGTTTTTCCTGCCTATGAGTTTTCTGAGTGTTCATGTATTCTTTGAATGATTATCTCTGTGTTATTGATGTTGTAGATGCATGTTAGATTTCATCTGCAGGGATAGGTATACTTTATCTATCAGTGAGTTTGTTAAACCTATTCTAGGTTCTTTAGGCTATGCAAGGAGTGCACAACAAACTAGTTGGACTTTGTGGCCATCGCAAGGAGTGCGCATCTGAACCTTGAATCGGGTTGAGGAGAGAACGTGCCAGGAGGGCACACTAGAACATTCACAGACTCAAGGAGGAGGATCAAGGTTACTGAATACCTTGGAGCAGAGATTGTGCAGGGAGGCACAAAACAAGGAACAAAATTATTGAAGATTATGTAGAGCTCTGCCAGGAGGGCATTGAGCAGGTGCAAGGAGTGCACAAAAGAGGACTCTGTTTCAAGTTATGAGAAGAGGAGTATCAAATAAAAGACCCTCATAGAGTTGCTTAATACTATGGAAAGCTTAGTAAGGAGTGCTTGATAGAAAGTTACCAAGAAAGCACTTATATCCCTTCGAGGAGCGGAAGGGACAGAGACCTTTGAGGTCCGAGCGGTTGAAACTCAGGAGGTAGAGCGTATAAATTGCCAAGAGGGCACCAGAAAGTCTTTTGGAAGATGTAGAAGGGCCGAGACCCTTAAGGAGTTCTGAGTCAATTCGAAAGCTCAGAAGACATAAAACAAAGAGTGTGTAGAGGAGAGAAATTGTTTCAAGTTCGGGAAGCTAAGAAGAGATAGTGCCAAGAATGTGCAAGAGTGGACTTATTCCAAGTTCCGAAGGTCAGGAAGAATAGTGAAAGTTTCACGCAGAGCGCAAGCATGCACCAGGGTGAGGTCAAGTTACATTGACGAAAGTTCAGGAGGGACAACATTTTAAGAAGCGCAGAAGAGACCCAAAGTCATCGGGTTCGCAGAAGGATCAAAGATCGAGGCCTTTGACACTTAGAAAATTCTTCCAAGACGGGAGAAATTTCTAGTTCAGAAGGAGGAGCGACAACTGTTGTCAGATCAGCTGCAGAGGAAGAGGTTTGGCCGTCGAATACCCAAAGATTCAGGAGCTGCAACAATTCCGACCGTCCATTGAAAGAGGACACATGGCGAGAGATCAACATTTCACTGATTTTCAAATTGAGAAGTCAGAGATAGGAGTTGTGGGATCTCGCGAAGTCCGAGTTCACGAAGGAGATTTGAACCGTTGGATCACTGGGAGTCTCAAATCGTTGATCTGAGGCAAGTGGAGAGTCGAGGTTTCAGATATCAGAATAAGGGAGATGAGCCATCTTTCGAACTCGCAAAGCGTGAAGTCCCGATTCACGAAGGGGAGAGCAGAACTGTTGGATCACGGGGATTGTGGACCATCAATCTAACGCGAGTGCAAGTTCGGGAGTCGGAAGAAGGGAGAGAATAAATCTTCCGACAATGCGAAGTGTGAAGTTGCGAAGCGCTCGAGATATTGGCCCCAGGCCATAGTGAGGGGTCACATTGATGAAGGTTAAGGGAAGGATCTAGCGCTCGCTAGGCTCCAGTTCGAGAGTTCGAAAGTCGAGAGAGTCAAGGTTGGATCATATGCAAACACCTGACACATGAAGTCGCGAAGCACATTTTGGTTAGGCAAGTGGTCACAGCCGTGGTCACATAAAGGAAGGGATTAGCCAGGGAAGAGCTAGCGCTCGTTTGGCGTTGAGGTTTGAACAATGCTCAGGAGAGGGCCCGCGGGTCTCATACGACCTGCACCACGAGAAAAAGGGCCTGTGTAAATGGTTTTTGGGTCTAGTAGAGACCTAAAGAGTCAATCTGACTCAGTTTCTTGATCGATCTTAGTCCGGGAGGTCAACAACCTCGAGGGGAGAAGGGGGGTCTGCATCACAAGGCAGGCTCAGTTGGAGCCATTTCAACAACAAGCCGAAGGAATGATAGACGAGATGCAAACATAGAAGGGAAGATGGAAACATGTGCTAGTAGAAAGAAATGAAGTGCTAAGAGATCACATAACATCACAAGGTTTGGAGACACTAGCAAGGAAGAGCGCAGAAGCTAAAGAGAAAGCGACAAAATTAGGAAAGAAGTTTCATGCATTGGAGGTAGCGTTGCAGAAGGTGCAGTAAGAATAAGTGGCTTGGGACGAGCTACATATTAGTGTTGGGGGCGTGTTGGAGTAGACATGTTTGGAGAAGAACGCAACAAGCGAGGCAGATTGGACTAAGAAAGAGAGTGCACCACATTTTGAGGAAAAGCAGCACGGGCGACAGTATTTGCGAAAATCCGATGCAAATGTGGACAAGGCCTAGCCATGTTAGGGTTAGGATTTTGGGATGTATTGTAATGGTTTTAAAGCAATTTTGTAATATAAATAGAAGAGATAAAAATTATGTTAAGGCATCTAAGATCTAATTGTCAGGGAGTTAGTGCGACAAGTCTATTTTTGAGTTTTTGGGAGAAGTCTATTTTGAGAGCTATAGAGCTTAGATGAGGTTGAAGTAACTGTGGGTCAGGTCACAAGTTGTGGATATTGGTGGAATCCTCATCTGTCTCACTACTCTTTACTATGATGTAATGCACACAACGCCTTTTGATGAATTAGAAAAGAAGCAAAAGATCTTTGTAGTTTTCGCATTATACTGTGGTTGAGTTGCAAATTGCTGTGCGATATTGTACTGTGGATGCTGCATGGGATGGTATTGTGGTTGCTGCACAATATTATACTGTGGCTATTGCGCAGATTGTCCTGTTACATGTTTATCTTACACCCTGTATGGATCTGCAATCCTTTCTTTCATCATCTCCAAGGTTCTATAGTCCTTGTCTTCGTGTCCAACTGACTTACAAAAGTTACAATATGTACTCTTCAGAACTATCTGATATTTTTCCATAAGGGGGAAATGATAGGGATCATGCCCATGTGTTTTTAAAATCTCACACCATGGTCCTCCTAAAGACAAAGGGTTTGGCATACCCACTCCAATATACTATGAAAATAATGGACACTCATTCTTGTGATGACCTTATGTCCTGCACATTGTACACCAAACATCTTCTCTTTTCTCCTTTCCTTTGTTCTGATTTTATTGGAATGTGAAGTTATTTAGATCTTGCTTCAACTATTCCATAGCTAGATCTGTATGCTTGTATTTGTTTTCCTCTAGTTGTAAGGCTCCCTACATGGCCTCACCCTAACTTTGGAATTTCTGTTGTCTCAAGGGATACTTCAAGTGTGGCAACAAATAATTAATAAACAAATGCCTATGTTGTGTATCAATAATAATGTACTTTAATTTACCTTTTAATCTCTTGAACTTCTGGTCCACTTCCTAGACTGATTCTCTTGGTTTCTTCTTGATCTCTATCATTTCATTCATAAACTGGTCTTCTGAACTTGGCTTTTGAAATTCATTTATTAATTGCCTCTTCACATATGCTACAGTTGTAGGTGTTCCTGTTGGGTTATTTGTTGAGAGACCCATGTACCAATCTAATGTGCAATCTCGAAAAGTGATTTCCAACTGCGCAAACTTTGTATCCTCTTCTATAATATGCTTTGCTTCCATATCTTCTCACAAATGAACAAATGTTTTTTTGGGTCATCTAAGTTGTCCCCTCGGAACTCTGGTAACCTGATGGTTGGATATTGTCCTGCCATTGTGAACTTTGTTGAACTACCACCTCTGCTCAGTGTAGAGACTTGACTACTATTTTCTGAACTTGCACTTCTGCTACAAGACCCACCTCCTGAAAAAAATCTTCTACCACTAATCACTTGCTGGTTAACTGCTTTTTATTCTTCAGTTTTGTTAGTCGCACATGGGGTTGTGGGTTCCACACTAATTTAGATCTGGAATGGAGAGCCTTCTTTTGCGCCAAACCCATGACCTTTGGTTTTTATCTCTTATGTGGCACACAAGATATCCTCAATCTACCCCATGGCATGAAGATCCTCTACCTCTTCCTCATTGATGTCCAAGCCCTCTCGCTTTGCTACAATCCTCTTCTTATTATTCATCCTATACTGGTAGGGTCGTCCGTTGCACGCCACACCTTCAATCCTTATGATTCCCCTGGTCTGTTCATCATTCATCATGATGGGTTCCATTGCCTCCTTCTTTGGCTACTCTCCAAAGCCTTCTCCATTTCTCAGATCTTCCTCAGTGCTTCCCCCAACTCCCCCATGCACGCAAAGTGTTCTAGCTGTCTGATTCCATGGTCATCACGCCTTTATCATGTAATAAGATCTCTATCAACGTGTAAAGAGACCTAATATACCTCCCTGTGGGTCCCTTCAAGAAATTCTTCTCTGCAATAGTGTATGACTTCGTTGTATCTACTGCAAACTCAGTGATAAACCCCACAATAATACTTTCTAACCAAAAATCCACTGCATGCGTGAATTTCTTATTAACTCTTTCCAACCACGCCATATTTTCTGCAGGGCACACTACTGGCCTAATCCGGTTAGTCAGATGGGTATCCTTAAACCTTAACAACCAATCCTATAATAACCATGGAAAGAAACAAAATATGTTTCATGTAGATCAGTGAACACATACCTCTGCAGGTACTGGCGCAGTGTATACCTGGAACCCTTATTGTCTTTTTGCGTGAACTCCAACTGTTGTGTCTCTAACCATCTTTCAATCTCTTGCTTCGTAGGATTCCATGGCCTGAACATCCCTTTATACCACTGCATCTTCTTCACCAAACCCCTTCTTGGCTCTCCTTCCGAGTTGTAGCCAGCAAAAAAACAATTTGTTGGACTTATGGGTTGACCCGGGTTCTACCTTAGTTCTCCAACGAAACCCTTATAACCATCAACCCTTTTGGTAAACCAAAAGGCCACACTACACATAGAGTGCACAACACAGTCTCACCTGAGATGGTTTATGGGGGACTGCAGGACACAAATGTCTACAGTCATGGAAGGGATTGCGAGATGTTCTTTCTTACTTCTTATTTCTACTTAACCATGCATTCTATTATACTATTCATCCGATTCATTCATTCATTCATTTGCATATTTAATCGCACTAACTTGGTAACAATTAGATCTTAGATGCCTCAACCTACTTTCTATATCTTCTATTTATATTACAAAATTGGGTGAAAACCCTTACAATACATCCTAAAACCCTAACCCTAACATGGCTAGGTCTTTTCCAAATTTGTGCCATATTTATGCAAATCCTGCAGTGCGCGTTGCTTTTACTAAAAATGTGGCACGCTCTATTTCTTGGTTCGATCTGCCTCGCTTGCTGCGCTATTCTCCAAACATGCCTTCTCCAACAAAGACTATGCCAAACAAACTGATATGTCTACCGTTCTGCAGCTTATGCAATACATTAACAATCAAATGATTTCTTTGGAGAGAAAGAGAATTACTCCTACTACCACTGTTGAAACTTCCACCCAGGCTGCCACTAGGAATTCCGCAAACAATAATTTTCAGCCAAAATCCATATTTCCTAGAGAATGGTGTAATTTTTGTGAAGAACATCACGAGGAAAGCACTTTTCAAATCAAGAAAAATGTGAGTGATCGAATCTTTGGCAAGAAACTAGACACTAATATTGCAGTGTTAGATTGGGCCTCACAGGATGATGTTACAGTAGTTAATACCAGAAATAAATCATATGCCAATAATGATCTAGGTGGATATTGGTGGCCACCCAACTATTCCAACTGGCTCCTCTTGTTAGTTTTTAGTTCAACACGTTCTTCTGTAGTTCTTTGTAATTGTGGGTTCTACACTTTTGGGGTTGTCTGAAGCCCTACATATCTTCTAGGTGTATATTGGTGGCCTCTCACCTAATACAATTGGCTTATTTTGTATGTTTTCATGTCAGCACATCTTGCTGTACTTCCAGGGTCATTTTGGAGGCCTAAATAGTGTTTTGTTGGTTCTCCACAATCAAACTATAGACAAAGTCAGAGTTTGATGGCGTAATGTTTAGCTATCTAAAATACCTTTCCAACGAGCTATCACGTGCCTAAAACATAGGCCGTATGCAAAATTTATGACCACGGGAAGTTGAGTTACCAACATACTCAGAGGGGTCCACATGACTTTTGGCGTTTCACCTCCTAGGGTTAGGTTTTTGGATGTCTAGGGTTTTGGAATTCATGAATAATATTAAAAAGGCCTCTGGAGCCTCATTGTAATCATTCTTCTCAGACAGATGTGCGTAACAACCACATATCTTCTTAGAGATAACTACCACCATTCGAGCAAGTGTTTCAGTTCTGCAGTTTTACATATTTAGCCTATTTCATTTATTCAATAGAATATATTATTCACTAGATATCTGTGTTGTTATGCATATCTCTGTGTTTATTGTATTCAGTTTGTTAATCAATTTGTTTCGCTCCTAAATATGGATCAGTGGTATCAGAGCAGTCTGCTCTTCATTTATTTTTCTTCGTGCATGTCCCTGGAAAAATCTGGGTACAAGAAGTTGGGACTTGAACCAATCGATCCGTTGCAATATCGATCGCGCCAAGCCCAAAAACAACCCATGGGAGATGAAAAGAAAGATGGTGGAGCAGGAGATCCGTTTAAAAAGTTGCTCGAGGAAGCCTTTTCCCAACAAAGGAATGAAATGATGGACAACTTTGTGCAGATCCTTCGGCGGATGCCCACAGGAGAAGCATCTTCATCAAGCGGCCATACAACCCCTTTCAAGGTACATGTAAATTTTGATATTCTATTATTTGAAGGACTGATAGATGCAAATGCTGTAGATAAATGGTTGAATCTTCTCGAAGGGTATTTTTTGGTCCATAATTTTTTCGATAGGGAAAATATTACTTTTTCACTCCTCAAGGCCATCCCTCATGTTAAGGACTAGTGGGACACTTACTATGAGGAAAGGGCCATAGAGGAATTTGAAATATTTGTGGTTTCCCCTACACATGATTTCTTCCGGGATGCCATTAAAGAAAACTACTACGTTGTTGGAAGCTACGAGGAAAAATACACCAGATGGACCACCCTACGTCAAGAAAGGGACCAGACAGTACCATATTTCACTAATATTTTCCATAAATTTTGCACCAAGTTGGGTATCAAGGACTTTGAGCGACATCTGGTGCTCAAATACCGTGGCTATTTGCATAGATATGTTAAAACAAAAATGGAGTTTCTGGACATCACCTCATTGGGTACGACTTATAGATATGTTTTCAAGATCGAGCAACAATTTAAGTAGAATAGGTGAGAGTTTGGATCTGCAAACTCCTCAAAATCGAAGCAGGGCAAAGGCGGCCCCAACCCACACAACAAGGGACAAAGAAAAGATGGCCACTCTCAGGACAACCAGTCCAAGCCGTAACACAAGAAGGGAAATGAGAAGAAGAAGAAGGACATGAGAAAATGGTGTGAATACCATAAAAGCCCTTGGCAAAACATTGAAGAATGCCGCTCCAAGTAGTCACTCATGGACGAGCTGAAGGATTTTGAGTCAGAGGCCGATTTTGATTCCAAATCAAATCTAGAAGGAGGAAAGCGGATTATCGATGCTGAACCCAGTGCCACTGTTTCTACCACCAAAGTCCATCCAAGCAAAACAAAAGAACCAGAGGAAGGGGAATGCCTCTTTCATTCACAGATGTGGGTAAAGGGGGCTCCGCTTCATTTCATTGTCAATAGCGGCAGTTAGAAGAACTTGATCTCAGCAGAGGTCATCAAGCAGCTAGACCTACCAATGACACCGCACCTAAAACCCTACACCATCGGCTGGCTTCTCCAAGGAAGAGATCTCTCTATCAGCCAACAATGTCGTCTGACCTATGAGATCAAGCCCTTCAAAGATGAGGTATTGTGTGATATTTCTCCCCTTGAATTTTGTGATGTTCTTTTAGGACAACCATATTTGTGGAAGCGTCATGTTGTGTATGAATATAAACCCCTCAATGTTATTATTACTTTGGGTAGACAATTGTACATGATACCAGAGGTAGCACCGCCTACCACTATTTATTTAATCTATGCTAAGCAATGTAGTAAGGTCATTTCATAGATTGAGAAGTTCATCTTCTTTGTGATCCATGCTCATAGTAAGTAGAAGGTTTCCACCACATCCATGGCCTTTACACATAGCCTCTCTTTACATAAGAAGCAAGTGGACGGGATCATGGAAGAGTACAAAGACATCTTCTCCTCACCCACCGGGGTACCGACGCACTGCCAATTCAAGCATCCAATTGATCTAACCCCCGGTGCACTTCTATCTAATGGACCAATCTATCGTTGCTCACTGATGTAAAATGACAAAATCAAGCGTCAGATCCAAGAGCTTCTTCAAAAGGGGCACATCGGACCCAAGTCTTCCCCTTGAAGAAGCTCGATTGTACTGGTGCAGAAGAAGGACAAGACATAGCGAGTTTGCATTGATTACTGAGCATTAAACAAAATCACAGTCAGAAACCGATACCCAATTCCCAGGATTGATGACCTTCTTGACCAACTAAAGGGGGAAAATTTCTTCAGCAAGATTGAACTAAATTCTGGCTACCACCAAGTTCCCATCGAACCAATTGATGTTTGGAAGACAACTTTCAAATCTAAAGAAGATCTCTTTGAATGGTTGGTAATGCCCTTTGGCCTAACAAATGCACCAACCACTTTCATGAGGTTGATGGATGATATATTGAGACCCTTCACTAACTATTTTGTGGTGGTATATTTGGATGACATCCTCATCTTCAATAGAACTTGGGAGGAGCACATGCGACATATTCAATAGGTTTTGAGCACTCTGGGGCAACACAAGCTATATTCCAACTTGGAAAAATGTTCCTTTGGCATGAACAAGGTCCAATACTTGGGCTACATTGTTGATGAGCATGGGGTACATGTAGATCCCATTAAGATCCAAGTCGTCAATGACTGGCCAACCCCGATGATTGAAAAAGGATCTAGAGAAGGCTAAGAATGACTTAGAACTCGCAGAGGCAACCCCGATGATTGAAAAAGGATCTAGAGAAGGCTAAGAATGACTTAGAACTCGCAGAGGCAACTCAGAACGCTTAGAATGTCTTCAACAGACAGAGAAAGGGAAAAAAATTCAAAGTTCCCAAAACTCGATGAAAATGACATGATCGGGAAGATCGTGTCGCAAGATTTCTAATGATGCAAATGACTCGTCAAACAAAGTTACGTATTGAAAGATATTCACGGTCAAAGTTTGGTCAACCTAGCCTAGTCACCAGGGGATGAGTCAACAATTGTACAGATGACGTCAACATCTATACAATACACGTGGAAAGAGCAGGAAGGTGACACATGGCATGCTAACATCATCATGATGTCAACATGGTGACATGGTAGCACCAGAGGCTTCCACGTGTCACCCAGTTTTGGCGTTTTTGGGTCGATCTGTGGACTAATAGGATCGTGTCATGTGGCAGTCCGTACGGTCCATACACCGACGTGGCATGATGACATGGCATGATAATGTGGCATGATGAATTGGCAGATAACAACATGGCCCAGTGGGAGGCTACCACGTGGCAGGCGAGAAATGCACAATGACAGTCCGTGAGCGAAATTTGAAAAAAAATATTATGTTTGGTGGGTCCGCCAAATCTAGAGGACCACGCCAAACTTGGCCACAAGTTATCCGTTGGGATATGGATAGCACCATCACTAAACATAGTGGA
>ML813737.1:71055-83286 GCA_009831015.1 Picea engelmannii
GTAAAGATTCCCTTCATGCTAGTTCAAGTTCCAATAATGAATCTCATGATGATGAACAAAAGAGGAATGAATTATTTCACATAAGAGTTGTATCTAAACACACTAAGATAGATACATTATTTGATCCAGGTTCCCAAGTAAACTTAATATCTGAAGCACTTGTCAAGAAGATGGGTCTTGAAATGAAACCACATTCGAAGACTTATCCTCTTGGTTGGGTATGTGATAAAGAAAAACTTAATGTCACCAAACAATGTAGGGTCAAATTTTCTATAGCTTCAAAGTTGATTGATGAAGTGGATTTGGATGTTGTACCACTTGATATATGTGGCATAGTGTTGGGAAGTCCATATCTTTATGATAGAAAAGCAGTCTTCTTTCATCATGAGAACAAATACCACCTTACTAAAGGGGGAGTGGAATATATTGTTAGAGCTCAGAACATGAGGGTAAATACAACACTTGTTAGTGCAGGATAAATGAAAAGGCTCATCAACACTAATAAGAGATATGTACTCATGGTCGTAAAAGAGAAAGATGTCAGAACATCCGACACTTTCCAAGGATGTGATCCATCTCATAAAAAGGAATTAATCGATATTGTTTCTAAGTATGATGATATTTTTCAAGAACTAGATGGATTACCTCCTAAGAGGGAAATCCAACATGAGATACATCTTCAGCAGGATTATCCTCTTCCTAATGTGGGCATTTACAGGATGTCAGTTGTGGAGATGACAGAGATCAAGAAGTAGGTATGATGATTATTGGATCAAGGGGTCATCGGGCCCAGTTCATATCCTTGTGGTTCTTCGATGGTAATGGTGTCAAATAAAGATGGCACATGGAAAATGTGTGTCGATTATCGGGCCTTAAATAAAATTACGGTGAAAAATCGATACCCTCTTCCTCATATAGATGATTTACTTGATCAATTGAAGAATGATGTTTATTTCACTAGGTTGGATTTGCGCACTGGATATCATCAAATCAGGGTCGCAAAACAAGATGCATGGAAAACTTCCTTTAAAACCAAATAGGGATTGTTTGAGTGGTTAGTTATGACGTTTGGGCTTTGTAATAATCCGACAACTTTCATGTGTGTGATGAATGATGTATTCCGACCTTTCCTAGATGACTTTGTGATTGTGTATTTAGAAGACATTCTTATTTTTAGCGGGACTTGGGATGGACATGTGAGGCATGTAAAGAAAGTATTGGATACTTTTCAAAGGGAAAAGATGCATGCAAAATTGTTTAAATGTGAATTTGGCAAGGCTGCACTTGTGTACTTAGGTAATATTGTAGGAAGAGGACAATTAAAAATTGATCCTTCCAAAATTAATGTAATTGTAAATTGGCCTGAGCCAACAAGTGTAACCGAAGTCCGAAGCTTCTTAGGTGCAATCCAGTATTGGAGGAGGTTTATTTCCAACTTTTCCTTTATAGCATCTCCTTTGCATGCCTTAACCCGTGTGAAGAACACTTTTCAGTGGGAATGAAAGCAACAAAAATATTTCGACACTTTTAAGGAGAAGATCAATACCGCACCAGTATTAGCACCGTAAAATCTTCAACAACCTTTTGAGATCGAGACAAATGCCAGCGGATACACCATGGGTGCAATATTAATGAAATATCGTAAGCCTATCTATTACCACTCTGAAACTTTTAACCAAGCTGTTGTTAACTATCCTACATATGATAAAGTGTTGTATGCATTAGTCCAAAGCGTAAAGAAATGGAAGCACTACTTGTTAGGGAAAGAAACAATCATACATACAGATCACCAGCCCTTACACTATATCCAAGCAGAGACCAAATTGCAACAATATCGACACTACAAATGGATGGGTTTTCTACAACAATTTCATTTGCTAATCAAGTACAAAAAGGGTACAAGTAACAAGGTATCCGATATGCTTTCTAGACCTCCTATTGTTGCTTCTATTATTTTGAAGAATACTTCTTTATCTCATGATAGATATGTAGAACAATGTGCCATCGATGAAGATTTTAAATAAGTATATGAGAAGCTAACCCATGGTGCACAGGTAAAAAACTATTGTCTGCAGGGAAAACTACTCTACCATCTTGGAAAGCTATGTATTCCTACAAGTGAACGAGTCCATGTAATACAAGAAGCTCACACTTCTCTTGTGTTTGGGCATTTTGGGGTAGGAAAAACTATGGCTCATTTGCAGAGGTTTTGTTACTGGCCTCAAATGAAATAAGTTGTAACTAATATGTAAAGGGGTGTGTGATGTGTTCTACTTGTAATCCCACTAATAGAAAATTGGGGCTATACTCACCACTTCCTGTTCCATCCCATCCATGGGAAAGTATCTCCATGTATTTTGTAGGGGGTTTACCAATGACCAAAGGGGGTCATGAATATTTGTATGTTGTAGTGGATAGGTTCAACAATATGTGTATCTTGATGCCAGGTAAAAATCAGATCACTGCTGAGCAGACTGCTAATCTCTTCTTTTAGTATGTTTGGGTTCACTTTGGGTTACCCATGTCCATTTTCTCGGATCAAGATACTCAATTCCTTGGGGACTTTTGGACTAGCTTGTGGAGGATGATGGACACCAAATTGAAGAGGAGCATTGCTTTCCATCCATAGAATGAAAGACAGACAGAGGTGGTAAATTGAACAATGGTAGTTTTTATTTGAGGCTACTACAACAAGCATCCCAAGCTATGGGATGAATAGTTACCCTATGTAAAATATGCTTACGACCAAGATTTACATTCATCCACTTAGAGTTCACCTTTTGAGACATGTTTTGGGTACCTACCCAAGGTTCCTTTAGAATTCATGTATGGGAGAGATGCCGATGTGAATGAAGAACGAGCAGAGGACATAGCATGCAAGTTCATCTAGAGGATCCAAAAGATACACTAGGAAGTCTGGGAACAGTTGGAGAAAAGTCAAGCACAATATAAATCTCGACATGACAAGCACATGGTTGATCATTAGTTCCAGGTTGGAGACCAGGTATGACTTCACATTAGGAAGGAGAGATTGAAGGGTGAAGGAAAGAAACTCAAGCCCATTCGTTATATACCCTTCACTATCTTGGAGAAAAGTGGTACCAATTCTTTTCATCTGGATCTTCCACCTTATATGCATATTTACTCAGTTGTGAACGTTGAGAACTTGAAACTTTTTGAGCCTCCCATGACCATGGATCAAGATGAGGATGTTTCAATACCTTCAATAGATGAGTTTGCATCCGAGTACTTGGATGTGTTATAGGAAGATATCATTCTAGACAGGAGGAAGAGGACTTCACGCATGGGTGATGTTGATTATCTTCGAGTAGGCTTAAAGGGAACACATCCAAGTAAGGCAAAGTGGATGGAGAAGGACAAAATGAGGGTAGTCTTCCCTCACTTACTTGTTGATTGATGAAAGGTTTTGTGGTCCAAAAAGCTCTCAGTGGGAAGGTGTGATCCAAAAAGGATCCAGAGAAGGATAAGAATGACTCAGAACTGACAGAAGCAACTCAGAACACTGGCTTCAACAGACAAAGAAAGGGAAGAAATTCAAAGTTCCCAAAATTTAGTGAAAATGACATGATCGTAAAGAGTGCATCGCAAGATTTCTAACGACACAAATGACTCGTCAAACAAAGTTATAGATTGAAAGATATTCGCGGTCAAAGTTTGGTAAACCTAGCCCAGTCAACATGGGATGAGTCAACATCCGTACTGCTAACGTCAACATCCATACGAATGACTTCAACATACGTAAAATACACATGGCAGGAGCATGAAGGTGACATGTGGCATGGTGACGTCAACATGATTCCAGCATGGTGATGTGGAAACACTAGAGGATGCCACATGTTACATAATTTTGGAATTTTTGGGCCGATCCATGGACCAATAGGATCGTGCCACATGGCAGTCTATATGATCTGTACGCTGACGTGGCATGATGACTTGGCAGAGGAAAACATGGCCTAGTGGGAGGCCGCCACTTGGCCCAATCAGAGGCTTCCACATGGCAAGCGGGAAATGCACAATGACAGTCTGTGAGCGAAATTTGAAAAAAAATATTAAGTTTGGTGGGTCCGCCAAATCTGACAAACCACGCCAAACTTGGCCACTAGTTAATCGTTGGGATATGGATAGCGCCACTGCTAAACATAGCGGAACAACATTATGTTATATATATATATATATATATATATATTGCAACAACATAAACCCAAAAGGGGGAGGCCCGTGTGTTTGACCCCGAGACCTCCTCCCCTTTATACACCTTAATAATTCCTCCCAAACCAACAGGCCAACGAGCTTTCTTGGTATTGAACGTAGCAAAAAATATTTAAGTGTTGAGTCCGCCCGACTGGAGGAGGAGGATGCGCATACGGTACAACCTTTTGGGAAGTAATTTCTATGCAGTCCAGTCATTAATGCAGGTTGTAGAGTGGCACAAAAATTGAGACAAATTTCTTCTTGGGCCTGGGAGTGCCAGAGTCGGATTGAGGCGTGGAGACAATTATTTTTGGGTATTTCGATGCCACAAATTCAGTGGTGCTGTCTTTTTTTTGATCTGAGCATTATTTATGCAACTTGATTTCAGAATGAGGTATACTTATGTATTTTTCCAAATTCTTTTGCTGAGTTAATGAAAGAGCCTATCCATTTGAGAGGAGGACCCGAAGACGTAGTCCAACAGGGACGAACTCCATTATCAAGTTTTTTTGTTCAGATTTGATGCTTATGTCTCTTCATTTTTGAGCTTTTCCTTCTTTAATGGTGCACTTTAATTTATGCTCATTTAATGCAATTATTTATAAGTCACTCGATGAAAATATCCCGGATCACTGGACCACACTAACCGAGATTCAGAGCTTCTTTGGATTGGCTAATTTCTACCGATGGTTCATGTTGGGATTCTCCCATATTGCATGGGCCCTCAACCATGTGACCAAGGGCAGTGGAAGGGAAAATTCGTGTGGGGGAATGAACAACAACGAGCATTTGATGATCTGAAGCATCCATTGTGCTCATCTCTAGTACTCTCCTTTCCTGATCTGCAACAACAGTTTGAGATTGAGAGTGACTCATTTGACTATGTTGTAGGCCCAATTCTCACTCAACATGGTCATCCGGTGGCATACCATAGTGAGACACTCTGAGATATTGTCTGGAAATACCCCACCTATGACAAGGAAATGTATTCCATTGTACAAGCATGTTGTCAATGGAAACATTACATTCTGGGAAAGGAGACAATTATCCACACTGATCAAGAGCCTCTATAGTTTATACAAACACAGAGGAAGTTGCAGAATGACCGCCATCAAAAGTGGTCAACCTATCTGCAACCGTTCCATCTCAACATCAAGTATAAGACAAGGAGCACAAATCATGTCACTGACTGCCTCAGTCGACCTCCCGTAGCTGCACTCACCACTGTGCTCCATTCCATTGGACATGATGCATCTAAGTGGCCCCAACTTTATCAACAAAATCTGAACTTCGCCACCACCTTTCAGCTCTTGGGTACAGGCGCGACTGTCACCGATTTTCACATTCAGGACGTGCTGTAATGCCATATGGGCCATCTCAGTGTTCCTGCAAGCAAGTGTGCAAAGATGATTTGGGAAGCCCACTACAGTTGGGTGGTAGGACATTTTGGCATGGAGAAAACTGTGGTCATTCTCCAGAAACAATTTTATTGGCCAAAACTTCGATATGATGTCAGCAAGTATATCGGATCTTGCATTGCCTGTGTCATTGCCAAGCCAACCATCAAGAAGCAAGGCTTATACACCCCTCTTCCTACCCCCGAGAAGCCTTGGGAATCCATCTCGATGGATTACATTTCTGGACTTCCATCCACCAATCAAGGCAATGATTGTGTATTTGTAGTCGTTGATCGGTTTTCGAAGATGGCCATCCTCACAACCTACAAGAATAACATCACAGTGGCAGATACTGCCAAGATCTTCTTCGAATGAGTGTGGGTCCATTTTGGGATACCACAGACCATCATCTCTGATCAGAACAAAAGGTTCCTCAACACATTTTTGTCGAGTCTCTGGTTATTATTGGACACTAAGCTCACTAAATCCACCGCTTTCCATCCCCCCCAAAATGACCAAACATAGGTTGTCAATCAGATGATTGTGCACATCCTTTGCATGTACAAATATAAGCATATGCGTACATGGGCTGAGAGTCTCCACTATGTTCAACACAGTTAAAAAAAGGCTCTCCATATCTCCACCGACCATAACCCATTTCGGGTGGGACTGGGATTCCGACCCTTGGGTCCCATTGACGTTGCACTACCTCTGGAAACGACACAGACAAAATCTTTGCATGTTCAGTCTGAGACCAAAAAAGCCACTAGATTCATTGAGTGGGTTCAACACATTCGCCAACAAGTCCATGATATTTTGCAGAAGGCCAATTCTAAGTACAAGCAGCGCCATGATCAACACAAGGTACTGCACCAGTTTCAGGTTGGAGACAAGGTTTGGTTACACTTGAAGAAGGAGAATCTTATAGGGCCCCATCGGAAGCTCCACCCACTTCACTATGGGCCTTACACCATCACCAAGGATGCGGGTAATAATTATTTTGAGCTCAACACTCCACCATTCCTTGGCTTGCACCTAATGTTCAATGTGGACCTCCTTCGACCATATTTTCCACCATTATTGAACACCTCAGAGATCGCAGAACAACTGACACCAACATAGCTCAACCCTAACTGCATGGAACATGCATCCACTGATCAGATAGTGGAGAAATAGGTCAAGGGCACTCGCCAAAAGAGGATCCAACTTTATCGGGTTGTCAAGGCAGGACAACTCCTTCACCAAGGCAAGTGGCTCACCCGGGGCCAAATCCGGTAGAATTTTCCTCCCCTGATGGGGGAAGTCAACGCAATGGATACAATTACTTCCTAAGGGGGGAGGATTGATCCAGGTGGATATTGGTGGCCACCCACCTATTCCAACTGGCTCCTCTTGTCAGTTTTTAGTTCAATATGTTCTTCTGTACTTCTTTGTAATTGTGGGTTATACAATTCTAGGGATGTTTGAATCCCTACACATATTCTAGGTGGATACTAGTTGCCTCTCACCTAATCCAATTGGCTTATTTTGTGTGTTTTCATGTTAGCACATCTTGCTGTACTTCCAGGGTTGTTTTGAAGGCCTAAACAATGTTTTTTTGGCTCTCCACAGTCAAACTATAGATAAAGTTAGAGTTTGATGGCGTAATGTGTAGTTCTCAAAAATACCTTTCCAACGAGCTATCATGCACCTAAAACAGAGGTCGTATGCAAAAGTTATGACCCCGAGAAGTTGAGGTACCAACTTACCCATAGGGGCCCACATGACTTTTGGCATTTCACCTCCTAGGGTTAGGTTTTTGAATGTCTAGGGTTTTATAATTCATGAATAATATTAAAAATGCCTTTGAAGTATCATTGTAATCATTCTTCTCAGACAAATGCATGTAGCAACCACATCTCTTCTCAGAGATAGCTACCACCATTCAAGCAAGTGTTTCAGTTTTGCAGTTTTACAACTTTAGCCTATTTCATTTATTCAATAGAAGATATTGTTCACTGGATATCTGTGTTGTTCTATATATCTCTGTGTTTATTGTATTCAGTCTGTTAATCAGTTCGTTCCGCTCCTAAATCCGGATCAAATAAGGGCAAAGATGATTCTTCCAAGACTACTTTTTCCCCTAGCACATCCACTCAAAATACCGCCTCACAAGCTGCTCACCCTTCTACCAGTTATCAAGTCACTGCTCCTTCTTCAAAGTATAATATTTTAAATCAGTTGGGTAACATAAAAGATGATGCTACTCTTTTGGATATGGTAACTGTACTAGAACAACATCAACATCTTAGAGTTTTCATGGAAGGTAAAACTTCCAACATATCCAACCTCACGAAAGATCACGATGAAGAAGAGTCTCATGTAAATAAGATAGGTGTAAATAACTTTAGGAGATCTATAAATTACCCCCCTTTTTATATTTCTGTAAATATTTTAGACAGAACAGTCCATTGCTGCCTCATTGATGGTGGCTTAGGCCCAAGTGTCATGTCAAAGATGATTATGGAAGAGCTAGGCCTCTCTTGTACAAATGAAAAATGTGAGAAGCATGCTCTCTTATAATAATCAACTACAATCCACGATTGGTGAGATTAAATATGTAACCTTAGTTCTTTGCACACATCCAAAAATATGCACCATCCTAAACATTCAAGTCATTGATATACCTACCAAAAATTACTCAATTATTTTGGGGAGACACTGGCAGGCCTTAACGGGTGGTTACTTGTCTTTAGACAGGTCACATTTGTCAATCCCTAAGGATGGAAAGAACATTATTGTTCTTAGAGAAGATCATATCTCACCTTACATTAAGAAAGTTCCTCAACTAAATGTAAATTATGTCGAGGAAAGCCTGGGTGCTACTCTATTTTCACAGAAGAAGATGACGTGCCACACGAACAATTTGACTATGATGACAGATTGTGGCATATGCACTTTGATTGTGCATGCTCTAGTGAAGGAAATGGAGCTGGTATTATCATTTACTCACCCGTAGGAAAAATCTATAATTTGTCCTTCAGGTTAGGATTCGCTTGCACCAACAATGTTTCCGAGTTTGAAGCCCTATTGTTAGGTATCGAAAATGCTTATAATATGGGTTGTGGTCATCTTCCCGTTTTTGGTGATTCTAAGCTTATAGTTAATATTGTTAGAAAAATATATAATCCCAATAACAAGCTGATGAAAAGGTACACTCACGCTGTTTTGGCCTTCATTTCAAATATGTTTTCTTTCAACATGATTCACATAAAAAGGGACATTAACACCATGGCTGACAGGTTGGCGGTTTTTGCTACCTCTCCTACTCGACAAATTTTACCGCAACGACCTGATTGCACTTTTGTGTCTCTATATCGTCCACATATACCTGACAATGTCGAATCATGGCAGGTTTTAAAAAATGACGAGGATATATGTGATTTCTTACAATGTAAACCTCTTAAGCCTAAGGAAGTAATTTCTATTGAAGATGATAAGTTTCCAAAAGGCTTGACTCCCCTTGAGAGTTCGTTTTCAACGAGTGATGTTGGAAAAAAGGAAAATACTGTAGAAGAGGATTCGAAGAGGAAAGTTGGATACATTGTCTCCGTGAACATTGGAACCTCAGATGATCCCAAGATTCTTAAAATATGAGCCCATTATTCACAAGAGGAAAATGAAATATTCATGTATTTATTCCTTGAATTCAAGGACGTCTTTGCTTGGTCATCTGAGGACTTTTGTGGTTTTGATCCAAACATCATCCAACACGCCATTCCTGTTAAGGAAGGGGAGAAACAAGTAAGGCAGAGACAGGCCTATAAACCATGCCATCAAATCTACTATTAGGAAGGAAGTCGAAAAGTTACTAAAAGCTCAAATCATCTTTCCGGTAAAATGTTCCGAATGGGTCTCAAATCTAGTTCTTGTACGAAAGAAAATTGGTCAGATCAGGTTATGTGTTGACTTTCGTGCTTTGAATAGAGCTAGTGTTAAAGATAATTTTCCACTTCCTAATATGGAGATGATCCTACAACAGGTGGCCGGGTCTCAAATAATGTTCCTACTTGACGGTTTTTCTAGAAACAATCAAATTAGAGTCAACATGGCTGACAAATACAAAACCACATTTACCACCAGATAGGGCACCTTTTCATATGAACACATGCCTTTTGGCCTGTCTAACGTAGGTGCTGCATTCCAGAGAGCTATGCAAATAGATTTTGACAATTTGATCGGTAAAATAATTCAGGTTTATCTTGATGACTTAACTGTTTACTCTAAGAACCGATCATATCAGTTTGTTCATCTTAGGAAAGTATTTCTATGTTGTATAAAATTCGGTATGTCATTGAATCCTTCTAAGTCTATTTTCAGAGTCACTCAAAGAAAACTCATTGGTCTTATTTTTTCTAACCACGGTATTAGTATTGACCCCGAGAGAGTTTCTGTGATTATCAACCTCCCTGCTCCCACCTCTAAACAAGGAGTTCAATCTTTCATGGGCACTATCAAATTTGTTAGGAGGTTTTTTCCTGACTTTGCCATGATGGTTAAACCTATTCATAATTTGCTAAAGTAGGATAGAACCTTCTCTTGGACTGATGAGGTAGAAAAGGATTTTATAGGAATCAAGAAGGCAACCATCTCTGCACCAGTCTTAGCCAAGCCTGATTTTAATAAAGACTTCATCATATATACCAATTCCACAGAAGAGGCAATCTTTGCCATCCTTTTGCAAGTTGATGACCAAAATCAAGCCTATAGCTTATATGACTCAAAGTTTGTCAGATGATTAGGTGAAATATAATTTGATTGAAAAACACACTTTTGCCTTGGTAAAATCTATAGGAAAGTTCATGCATTTTATTTTGGGAAAGTAAACGCTGGTAAGAGTCCCTTTCCCCACAACCAAGTTTTTGCTTACACAGACTCATCTCTCAGGAAAACTTGCACACTGACTTGCCAAAATGAAAGAACACGATTTAACGACTATTAAAACCAAAACAATTAAGGGATGTGATCTAGCTCTTCAATTGGATCAACATCTTTAACCAAGTGATTCTCTTGAGGAATATGAGAATGCTTTGTCAACACTGTTTTACTTGGAAACTCTTGATATAGATATTGTTGACCATCCCTGATACAAGAATATCATTTATTATCTCTTACATCAGAATTGTCCTGATCATTTAGAGTCACATCAATGTAGAAGACTGCACTTGATAGCCCCAAAGTTCCTCACATTAGGAAATATCCTTTTTCACATATCTGATGATGGGTTGTTGTTAATATGTATTGATGATAAAGAAACCCAAAAAGTTTTGAATGAATTTCATGGATAAACAGATTCTAACCTCCATATTGGTGGCCATTTCGCAGTGAAAGCTACAAATTTCAAGATAATCAGAGTTGGTTATTTTTGGCCCTTGATGTTTCAAGATTTTTTCAAGTTTGTTCAGGCTTGTGAAAAATGTCAAATTTGTTTTGGTAGGGAACAATTTTATGGTATGCCTTTACAACTAGTTTTACCTGATTTCCCATTTTCTAAATGGGGATTAGACTTTATCGATCCTGTTAACCCCCCATCTTTTGCAAAGCATGTATTTATCGTGACATCAATGGATTACTTTACCAAGTGGACCGAAGCTGTCCCTCTTAAGAATGCACATGATGAGCAAGTTATTAACTTCTTAGAATCTAATATATTTTCCCTCTTTGGTCTTCTGCTCGAAATAATTTCGGACAATGGATCAACATTTATTTTGACAAAGTTTACTCAGTTTCTGAGCAAATTCAGAGTCAAACACTTTACCTCATCCGCCTATTACCCTCAGAGAAATGGGAAAGTCGAGTCCACTAACAAGAACCTGATTAGGATTCTAAAAAGGATTATTGACAATAAGCCCCACCAATGGCATACTCTCCTCACATATACATTATGGGTTGATCGCACAACCACAAAAAATAACACTGGCCACACTCCTTTTCAACTTTTATATGGTCAATAAGCTGTTATGCTTGTTGATCTTGAACTCACATCTCTCCGTTTAGCTATACAGGATGAAGAATTGAATTCTACTGATACTTCCCAGAGGATGAATGCTCTGCTAGCCTTAGAAGAACAAAGAAATCATGCATTGGAAAAAAAAAAAAAGGGCAGCAAACAATCAAGAAATACTTTGATAAGCATGCTAAATTTGTCAAGTTTAAAGTAAATGACAAAGTCCCGCTTTCAAATTCCGCACATGCTGATAAAGGCAAGCACTCCAAATTCCAAAAACTCTAGCTAGGTCCTTACAAGGTCACCCTAGTAGTCAGAAATAAAACTTTCATGTTAAAGGACTTTGAAGAGTTGTTATTCTCTTTTACGACTAATGGCTCACATTTCAAACATTATGTTGAGCCTAACTAACTATTACATTTTCTGAATCAATGTTTCATGTAAATATTAGTTTAGGTTGTACAGTTGCTTTGTTTTTCTGCACTTTATTTTGTCAATTTTGTCGCTTCACTTTTAGTTTTTCTTGAGTTTTGATTCCAACTTTATTTTTTCATTTCACTATAGTTTTATTTCTTTGTTGCTTTACCCTCAATTTTGTGGACTTTGTTACAGCCTGATTTAGATGAGTTTGTACAA